>BMAT01000780.1:144892-154994 GCA_019649035.1 Elysia marginata | reverse complement strand
ACTCATAGACTACGCTACAAGATATGCAGAGGCAGTGCCACTACGCAATATTGACACAGAGACTGCAGCTGATGCTCTGGTGGACATCTATAGCCGACTTGGCGTACCAGAGGAAGTGCTGAGTGATCAAGGAACGCAGTTTATGTCAGACTGTGTGAAGGAAGTCTGCCGCCTCCTTGGTATCAAACAGAAGGCCACGACTCCGTATCATCCTATGTGCAACGGACTAGTGGAAAGATTCAACGCAACATTGAAGACCTGCCTACGCCGTTTGTGCAGTGAACAGCCTCGCCAGTGGCACCGAAACATCAACCCGCTTCTGTTTGCTTATAGAGAGTTGCCACAGGAGTCAAAGCACTTTGCCCCGTTCGAGATGCTATACGGAAGAACTGTGCGAGGTCCCATGCATATTCTGCGCGAGTTACTGACGAAGGACATTGAAGAAATGGAAGTGAAGACAAGCTACGAATATGTTCTGAATCTTCGTGAGCGGCTCGTGAAGAACTTGAGAAGGCTCAGGGGCGACAAAACCACTACTACGACCGGACCGCAAAGTGTAGAAAATTCTCTGTGGGAGAGAAAGTTTTAGTCCTGCTGCCGACGGATACAAATAAATTACTGATGCAGTGGAAAGGAGCATTCGAAGTTGTGGCGACGGTCGGAGTGAAGCCTCCCATTTATCAATCACCCCACACACATCCAAGCACTCGGTCTTTCCAAGAGTAAAATTGATGTCAAAACTAAAAAGTTACGCTGAAAAACAAAACAAAGAAAGGACACTGTTTGGCTAATGTTCGACTTGCAAGAAATTTGCTGTTGATGAAGCCATTAATTAGGCGAAAACTTTTTGACGTTCTTATAATTTTGTCCTGTAATTTATTGTTGGTTTAAAAATTACGTTGGACCATGGCCATCTTTTTTCTGTTGATCTTCTTTCACCCGCGCAACTATTGGGTTCTCGGACCTATTTTCATGTTCGTTTAGTGTTAAGCATTTTGCTTCATTCGATTTTGCTTACCTTTTTAGTTTCAGAATTTGTTTAAATGAGAAGCTCTCACCTCACCAGACCAATAGCTAAAGCACTCATGGAAGTATTCCCTGGGAACTTGTCACTTCTGACCCTGTTACTGCTTACACCTGGCATTGCGTGCCGAGCTGGTTCTGTCGCTGACGCTGCTCCAGGAAATGGTACCAGACCTAACATCGTGTTTGTCCTAGCAGACGACTTGGGCTTCCATGATGTGGGATATCATGGCTCCAGGATACGCACACCAGTTCTTGACCAGGTACTGGAAACGCTAGGCAGTCTGAGGTCTTGTGATAAACATAAATAAAGTACAGTAAAAAGCGTTTTTGATGGCTTAATTCAACCAAATTGTTTTCGCCTCACTTTCTCTTTTATGGCCTTCCGCTTGCATGGATAGTGCAGATCCAGTCATTTTTCATAAGTTTTCGATGAACGCGGTCCACCTCGGTAGATTCTTTGCGACAAAGGTGTAGTGTATTAGGCGCCAAGTTTTACGTTTATTTTCCAGGTAAGTGTTGCTATACCCGCAATAGTTATTCGCTATTTAAATGTTGTTTTATATTTATTATGACTTTTATTTTTATCAACAGCTGAGCGCTGACGGAGTGCGTCTAGAGAACTACTATGTCCAACCAATCTGTTCCCCCACCAGAAGTCAGCTCATGTCAGGCCGTTACCAGGTGAGAGTCGTCACGTGACTAAAATAATTGATACTTTTAAAATATTTTTCTATCGACCAGCGCAAATGAGCCGGATGTGGCTAAATTCTCTTTTTACAAGGCGATGATATTTTGAACAATGCAGTAAAAAAAATTTTTTCCTGAGCTTCAAAGATTAAAAATGACGAAAAAAACTATAGAATTTTGTGGGAAAACTCTAAGACCTTCCGTTTATGAAACATATAGAGAAAGAAGGGTATAAATGTACCTTTACTAGGCGTTTCCTCAATCTAAAGATTCCAACATCCGATTTATTTACACTTATCTTTAAACATAAGTCTCAGCTCAAGTTCATCATTTCATATTTGGTTTTTTTAGAAGGAAATTGTTTTTTACATGGAAAAAACGTGACTTTCCGAATTAAGAAGACTTGATATGTAGATCGTAGGCCCTAATGCTACACAAAAGAAAACATAACACGCAGAGCGGAAATGTGAAAAAAAATGGCGCTAAAAACCTTAGCTCTATCAAATACAAATTCACATTTTGATAAAACGATTGACAGATGTGTGTAAAACTTGACTTTTATTAGACTTCTAACTTTTAAATTTAAACAGCGTCGTCAAAAACGTATGAATTATTTACAGTATAAAATATCATATACGTAATAAGTATCCGTTAGATGACACTTGCTTGTTTGATTTCACGTTGAGAAAAGCGAGTACATTTGTTTGAGAACAAGAGAAAGTTTCAGATAAATATGACTTATCTGGGCAAAAAATATTCATAATGAAAATACACAGTTTGGACACACAATGCTAGTCTTTTGATCATATTATACAGATTTTTCCCTGTATACCGGAGGGTTAAAATTATACGAGCGCCGGTGGGGTCTAAATCAAGGACTGCTATATCAGTTGATGGTCTAAACAAAAAAAAAGAACTTCTTCGCTTTTTTTTATTACAGTCTGTTTCTAACAGTCCGGATATTTTAATCAGTTATACCAACCGTCTTGTTCGCTCTCAGGTGTATCATAGCCTGTTTTAGAGGTAACCAGGTTAAATGAAACTCAACCAAGAAATTTTTATATCTCGATCTTTTAAAACAGAATTTTAAAAATGAATTTTATGCTCCTCTTAGGGCTCAAGTTATAGTTTTAGTTTTTTTAATAACTAAGCATAATTATATTTATGTTGTATTTAGTAAAAGCACTTCTTTATCGCAGACTTGTGTCTGGTTTCTCTTATGTGCCGCATGTTTGAAGCTGATCGAATGCAATATCATTATAAAGATTTCTCAGTCCAAAGAATGAAGTTCTCTCTTTTTTACGCAAATTTCAAAACAAAGTAACAAGGAACTGACATTTTTAGTGACACAAGTTAAGGTGATATTAATATGAAAAGCAAACTGTTTTCATTGATGTTATCACTGTTATCAGTTCCACAATTAACCTACTTATGGTGTCTTTACGTTATACTGATGAGAATAAGCTGTACTTTTAAACACGGTATTTATACTCCTATTATTTTTTACACGCAAATGGTTTGAAGAGATAATGAACTACAACTATGTATCATGCATATTGTAGAAAAGATGAGTGCACTACAGTATTATGATTTATCTCACAAGTCATGTACCATTACATGTATCAAACATACAGTTTAAGAATGGACTGTACTGCCATTATACATGATATATACGGTAGAGAAATATTTGTGGCACCATTTCAATTATGACTCATACTTACGATACATAAAATGACTGTACAACACTATACATGATACATACAAAGGAAGAGATGGCTTTACCATTAAACATCATACATAATGCAGTTAGGCAGAACAGTACCATTATATTTTTCATGCTTAGTGGAGAAGAGATGACAGTACTACCATCATACATGCTACATACTAAAGAAGAGATGGCTCTACCATTATTCATCATACATGCAGTTAGAGAGAACAGTACCATTATATTTTTCATACATAATTAAAACATACTGACGGTACAAGAGATGGCTATTCTCCCATATTTGTCACATATATAGTAGAAGAAATACCCTTACTACCTTTATTCATCACACTTACAATAGAAGAAATATGCCAATTTTATCACACATAAAATAGAAGTGGTGACTGTAGTATCAATGCATAACATACTAAGTCTTACGGTAAGAAAGATGGCTGTGCTTTCATTCTTATCACACACACAATCGAAGACATGACTCCACTTCTATTATCAAAGTCACATACGGTAGGAAAGATATCTATTCTATTATAATACATCGTACATTCTGTTGAAGAGATGAGTGGCCATGATACATACAGAAGAAGAGATGACTTCAACTTTACTACCATTTTTTCCATATAATTATACACGAGGAAAACGATAACTGTTCTCCTAAAGTTTATCACACATACAAGGGAAGAGATGACTTACTACTATTATTTATCACACATGCGATGAAACAAATGACTTACTACTATTATTGGTCACACGTACAAGGAAATAAATGACCTACTACTATTATTGGTCACACGTACAAGGAAACAAATGACCTACAACTATTATTTATCCCACATAGATGACCTACTATATTTTTATCACACATACAAGGAAATAGACGACTAAATACTGCTATATATTACACATAATGAGAAATAGATGACTTATTACTATCATTTATCAAGCATAGAAAGAAATAGTTCATTTACTACTACTCGTAATATTCCTCTCACAAACACTTTGAAGAGATGACTGTAAACATAGCTAGCCTAGATCTGTCTCATTGATCGCCGTCACGGAATAATTGTAGTGTTGGCCTTTCTTTATTTATTAAAGACTTGACAACCTTTTTCTCCTTGCCCGTTTAGACTCGCTTGGACCATATTATTGCAGATTCCTCCCGATAGCACTGGTTACGAGGCTGGTGATCTTTCTCTTGTTGTTTTTCGCTTTCCCCGCACCCTCTCAGTTTCCCTGTGATTCTATTCTCATCAGAGGTGTTATTGGATTGCACAGGGCAAGATCAGCATATTTTAACTTTCTGCTGTTTATCATCATCATGGACTTCAAAGAATTTTTAGTCTAGAACGTTGGTACTTGTGTGATCTTGTCTATACGTCTACTTCTTCAAGCGTCAAACCTGATTTCATCTTCCTTCTTCTGTATCCACGCTTCACATCCTCACATCATCTCAGTCAATATGTACACACTTACTCTCATTATTAACCATAAACAAAGTCAAATACTTTCTATACTATGAAAATCTTTCTCAGATCCATGACGGAATTCAACACTCTGTGTTCTGGGACGACCAAGCTACGGGTCTCCCACTTGGTAGCCCTACCTTGGCAGACAAACTGAGAGAGTCTGGCTATTCTACTCACATGGTCGGGAAATGGCATCTCGGCTTCCACACGGAAGAGTACATGCCCAACAGCCGCGGGTTCGATTCCTCTTTCGGTAGGCGTAAAAACTGTCATCAGCATTACATTTGTCTTAACCGTTTTTTTATTTGGTCAAAGTTATGTTTTTCATCGTTATGGTGCACAACCTAATGCCTGTGGCAACTAGTTTTAAGAAGAACCTACACACTAACCAGATAGCTAGACCTTGAAAGTTGCACTCAAAATTTTGGCTTATCGTTTCTACTTCCTCTAAAAACCTAAAAACTAGAAAGCTTGGATTAGCTGAAGTTATGAACCAACAGCACCATAGCGCGGAATGGCATAGGTCTATAGACCTAGTGACGCTGACGGCGACGGAATGGGCGGAATCAGTTAATGACTGATATATTTCTCACATTCTTTTGGTAATTTCTCTAGGTGACGTTTTTTAAGTCTTTATGATCGCCATTACCATGAGGTGCTTTCCGTCACGAACCAATTAACCATTAAACGTAAGCCGTCGAGAATCAATGCACGTTATCTACAGATGTATGTCGCTCTCTGTAATGCTTGTGTCCCATCAGGTCATGACTTGATAATCCCACTGAAATAGCAGCATCCTTAAGATATCAAGGGGAAGTTATAGATGGCAAAGAAAATGAGATGGCCTTGAACTATGAGGAACATGAGGGTAAAAGTAAGTTGGTGTGGGAGGGAGCGATCTCTCAAGATGGACCCTTAGACCATTATTTCTGTAAGTCTCGAACATTCAGAAAGTTTAAACCTTAGAGGCAACAACGTACAAGTACTACATACTTTTCCTCTGCTATATTCAATATAAGGTGTGCATAGTTCTCATCCCAACGTGTAATCTCCTCAGAAAATTGCATTTGTTTTACTCTGAGCTTAGTTTGCGCTGAGGTGTTTGACTGCTGTTGTCATAAATAATATATTGAACAATATTCTGCTCTAAAAACAATATTTATGGCTAAGGTCGAGCCATTCTGTGATAAAGGATCTACACGTGTGATTAAAAAAACCCATTTTAGTCAGGTTTTTTATCTTGGATACTGAAAAATTCCGTTCTGTCATACATGCATTATGCATTATGGGATCAAAACTTTGTTCTCTCTACCTAATTAATACGAAACGATAATAAGTTTAAACTGAGCACCTTCATAATGAAAATCGTCAATATGATAGATATTTTTAGAGTCCACATTTTCCTGTGCTTATACTCTTTTATTAGTCATTATGTTATAGTGCTTTTAAAATTGTTGGACCAATGTCTTTAATTTTGACGGACTAATGACTGTCACCTTGTCGGACAATCTCTTCCACTTCCACCGACCGCGAGAACAGGTTTCCTGGGAGGTCACGAAGGACAATACTACCACACTAGAGCATACAAGAAGAAGAAATACCTGGACCTGCGCGCTGATGGTGTACCAGTGAGAGACCAAGAAGGCCGTCACTCCACAGACATGTACACAGACCAGGGCGTACGCCGAATACTGGACCATGACGTCACCAAGGTAAGAGACACTTCGGAGGCAGCCCAGCCTAGGCGTGAGGTCAAAATGGGCCAATACAGTTGTGCCCGTCCATATAAAACGGTTTAAGTAAATCATGTATAAAAAATGGAATAAACTAGTGTCCAGATAAAGAATGATGGACCTTCTACATGACGCGTATGTCATATTTCAGTGAAGTGCAGTTCGGGGAGTTGGAGAAATATGTGTCCCTCTATACTCTGCCACATGGGCTTGTCACCACCTGAAGGCAAAATCAAAAAAAAAAAAAAAAATCAAACGTTTGAGAGCTGTATAACCGGTCTGTTACCTATACTTAGCCTACAGTATTGCATTAGCGTCTTGTGAAAGAACCGCTAGAGTAAAGTTAAACCGTACCCCGCGCGTATCAACACAGGGAATAATTAAAATACAGTGAGACCCCCGGAATAAAGACCTGGAAAAAAGTTGATAAAACAGATCTTATAAGAGAGGGAGAGGGGGGTCTTAGTTCAGGGGTTTAATTACTATATCCATATAAGCGAACGTCCCCAAATTTAAAGTCACATAAGAGGAGTGGTCTTTGTTGAGGAGGTCTTAGTTGAGGGATTCCTCTGTAGTGCAAAAGACGAGATGCATAAAGCCCACTAGATCAACACAAGTTTGTGATTTTTAACAAAGTTCAAATAGCCCCGAGTGCGTGTGTTATTTTATCTAAACGTAAATGAATATTCAATATTGCCGTTACGTTTTTGTAAATTAACGCAATCAGAGACAAACAGGGCACAAAACGAGCAGATTAAAATTAAAGCAGGCCCCTCTGATAAAAATATCTACCGTCAAGGCCTTTGTTTTGAAATTTCTATGTTCAATCTTTCAAGTAAAGAGTAATTTTCTTTTCAAGATTTTCAAGGGGTAGGCTGTTAGTATTAGTACTTCCAGTTTCATCATTTGTGGAAAAAATATGTGTTTTTGTATTTTTCACTCAACAACGGTAACATGCCAACCCATATTGAATATGAATGTTAACAATAGTTATTATAGCAAGATGTCCAATATGACATTACACATGTCCTTAAAGCCTTTGAGATGCACACACGGCTTCTCAAACTACTCCCTACTCCACCCCTCCCCTTTTATAGCCCCTGTTTTTGTACATGGCGTACAGCGTGCCTCACTCTCCCCATCAAGTACCGGCAGTCTATGAAGAGCAGTATTCAGACATCGCAGACAAGAACAGACGCACTGTGGCTGGTATGTTATTTATCAAGAACTAAGGGTTAATGCGGTGGAGGCTCTTACCCAATAGTACTTGAATAATTGAATATACTTACTTAATGCCTTTATTGCCATTGGCAACATTACTAGGGCAGCAACAAATTCCCTCCATCTCACGCGGTCCTGAGCCAGCGTCCTCAGGGTCCCCCATGACTGTCCAATGGTTGCTGCCTGTGCTTTCACCGGTTCTTTGGCTTAGCGGCAAGACACTCGCTCAGAGATCGGGAGGTGCGTAATTCGATCCCCGGCCAAGTCAAACCAAGGACTTTAAAATTGGTATTACCAGCTGATCCATTTAGTGTCTGGCATTATGGATTCGGTGCTAAGTCTGGTCGGCTCGGTGTCGGGATAATGTGACTGGGTGTAGTGTATGCAAGCGCTCCTTATATCACAGTGAGGCAGCACACTTTCAATTGTCCCCAGCGCCGTCTCTGATAAAACCTTGTAGTTGAAAAGAGACGTTAAAATTAAAAAAAAGCCTCTGCGTCCACTGTCCTTCTCCAAGTGATCTTGGGGCGTCCAGGTTTCCTATGTCCCTCTGGTTTCTACTGAACTTCCACTCTAGAGATAACATTCTGTTATCTGCGCAGAATGGTCCCACAATGTAGACTCAGTCTACATGCTGAGTTTTGTGAAATGGAGTTTAAACATATTATAAAAAAATTGATGAGTTCATAGGAGGGTGTGATTAAAAAAAAACCATCGTAACATTTCAAATTATGTAAAACAAAAAATTAATACTTTGTCCAAAACATTTGACCAAGCACTATAAATGTCATTTATTTTTTATTCGATCAACACCGAATGCAGGTTAATTTTGCTGCTAGTTAAAATCTTTGTTTTCGTGCTGCAGAATACCTATGATAATGGTCACAGCTCCAACCTTGAACCCACAGGGGGGGGGGAGGAGGGGCGTTGCTGAAGCCTCATATATGGAGGTGGAAACTTTTCATTCTTATACATTTTACGATAAAACCTCTTAATTTTTTAAAATAAGCAAGATTATGAGTTTGATTGCTTCAAATACTTGACACGATGTGAAAAAAAAACTGCTGCAGATTAGCAGGAAGATATATTTAAAACGATTTCGTCCTAAAACGGAGTTGAAACGTTTTCATTCTCAAAGCGCGAGTAGATGATCGTTTAAGGTTACTTTGCATAATTTGGAATTTGATATTTAAGAAATCTGGATGTTCTTAACTTGGATGAATACTTTCTGAATGAAAATTTTTAAAACAATAAATGTAATTGCATAACATGCAAGGCCACCAAAATGGTCTGTCGGCTGGGTGCTTACGTGCGTCATTATCTTCTGTGACGTCTTTTACAGGTATGATCACCCACCTGGATGAGGCAGTTGGCAATTTGACGCAAGCTCTCAAGGACAAAGGAATCTGGGATAACACAATACTTGTCTTTTCTACAGGTAAACATCATTAAGTACCAATGCAAATCTAAAAGTAAAAGGTGTTTAACTAGCAGCCTTTAAAATGTTAAACGTAAAAAATGTTTAACGTGCAACACGGGTTCCTTCAGAGTTCATTTACCAATCATTTTGCTTTGAAGAAGCTGTCAGTAGCTTCTTCCAAAGGACTTAACATCGACCTGCCGAGCCTGGACTGGGACCCACTACAAACCTCTTGATCCAAAAACCTTAGAGTTTAGCATTAGTGAAGAGTAAAGACACAATTTTACTCAAACCTCTTTGTTTTGTTCATTCACAACCTGGCTTGGCAATTTAGGTCTTGAGATGTAAACCAAACACAAAATACTTCCAATACTGTTGTCTCGAGCAGGACCTGGTCTTCTTATACAAGAAATGCTATTTTTCCCTATTTCCTCTTAGATAACGGTGGGCCGATTGGTGACGCTTGCATAAATTATCCTTTGAGGGGAGGGAAGTGGACCCTCTGGGAAGGCGGGGTTAGGGGCGTGGCCTTCGTCACCGGCGGTAAAAACATCGTCCTGGACAGAGGGGCGGTCAACAGAGAACTGATGCACGTCACTGATTGGTTTCCGACGCTGGTAGGCGTGGCTGGAGGAGATTTCAACGGTACAAAACCGTTGGACGGCGTGGATCAGTGGGACAGTCTGAGGTAAGACAGTCACAATAGATGACCAAAAGAAACTGTAAGTAGAGATAGGCAGACATTGAAAGAACGGGGCAAAGAGAGAGACTGGGAACGGAATAAGAAATAGAGAGCGAGGATGGGGAGAGAGAGTGTGTGTGTGTGTGA
>BMAT01000780.1:63368-79235 GCA_019649035.1 Elysia marginata | reverse complement strand
GAGGAGGTTTTATTCTCCAAAATACAAGTCAGAAAAAATCATAGATTAATTAAATTATTCACATTCAAATAAAAAAACCGATTTATTTAAACGTTTCTACAATTTACCTACCACTTTCGTTTTCCTTATCTTATTTCTTGCTATCTCCTGTTTCACCGCCGTTAAGCCACCGATTTATTGGCTCAAGAACTTACCAATATCGATGTATTGACTACATTTTTACTGTCTAAACGAGTTTTGAAGATTGATTGAATGATTGAAAGAAGGGTATTTTTTAAAATACAAGCCCAATTCCACTTCAAAGGTGCTCTCAGGGCTTGGGTCCCAATGACAATTTACGGGCTGCCACCCAGAGACTAGCGGGGATACCATGACTTAGCCTTAGCCGGTCACATTATACTGACACCGACCCAACCAGTAGGGGCCCGGACTGTGCTTGGCTGTGTTTCGAACCCGCGACCTCTTGGCCACGAAGCGAAGCCACTACCAACTGAGCTATCTAGGCCCCCAGAGTTTTGATGAAACACAAAAACCACTGCCTAGTAGAAAAAAAAAAACATTTTTATACAAATTCTACAAAGATACCCGAGCTACGGTGTGTTTATGTGTCTGTGTGATGATGGGTGAGTTGGAAAGAAGGAAACGTATGTTTTAAACACCAGCTACTGTTGTAACAACAGATTTTCAAAGATTTCAACAGCTACCTATTTGGGTACAGTTCAAGTGTTGTGACTTTTATACTGTTCATATTTTTTCACAGAGAAAGTTGGGAAGTCGGAGAGAGACAGACAGATAATCAGCGCTGTAGAAACAGACAGAGAGAAAGAGAAAGAGAGAAAGAAACAGAGAGAGAGAAAGAAACAGAGAGAGAAAGAAAGAGAGAGATAGGGAGAGAGAAAGACAGAAAATAGAGAGAGAGAGAAAGAAAGAGAGAGATAGAGAGAGAAAGAAAGAAAAAAAGATAGATAGATAGATAGTTAGAGAGAGAGAAAGAGATAGAGAGAGGGAGAGAGAGAGAGAGAGAGAGAGAGAGAGAGAGAGAAAGAATTTTTCGGTTAAAATAGATAGTAGATAAAGTTATAATAACTTTCTAAAACCAATCTGGCAGTGAGGTCTTTGGTGTGCTGCGTTTCATTAGTTTATCTATAGCCTAATGGTAATTTGTTGATGGTAATCTAAAGACAAACATTTGGGAAAAAATATATTTATTGTACACATATGTTGTTGAAAAGACAGACAGATCGCTGCTTACCCTAATAACGATATACATGTCTATTTTGTGACGTGAACTATATTAAGACATAAGTTCTAGGTTATCCGAAGTCTGGACAAGCAAGGCGAATAGCCAAAGTTTAGTTGAGCTCTCTCTATATCCTTCTAATACGCTCTGCAATAGACCGACTAAGCGATAGGTTAGGAGATAAATAAAAGTTACACATATACTATATAAAAAGAAAAATAAATTAATCCTTTAAAGCCCTTCATGTCTTAAGAAACTGAAGCTTTATAATTAAAAAGGAATATAAAAAACTTGATAACTTTATCGTGTGCCTAACCTAGCTTTTACTCAAACTTTTGAGTGATCTGAAGCCATAAAACAGTTAAGTTATCATAAGGTATAAAAAAGTTGAGTTGTCTTAAGCTATACGAGTAAGATAGTTAAGTTGTCTTAAGCTATAAAATAGTTAGGTGGTCTTAAGGTACAAAAAAGATGAATTAATAAATAAAAACGTACACATAGCAATAACATATTTTGAACATAAAAGTTAGAGTAAACTTTATCCCCTGTTGCAAACAGAAATTATTTGAACTATATATATAAAAAACACTGATATAAATATATAAGTTTAGATCATAGTGTATGTATCAGAAATGAGAAGAGAGCACAAAAGTAACGTTCTTCCCTTCAATCAACTGACTTCAAACAGGAAAATTTCAACATAACGAGAGTTTGCGTTCTAATCTCACTTCCGACCCCATGAATTTTAATTTATATGTACATTATCCTAATCAAGCATCGAAATAAAATGTTTGATTGTTTTCATTGTTCAATATACGAGTATAACAAGCTTAACACAATTTACATGTATATTTAAAAATGTCATAAACATCTAATTTAATTAAAACTAGTCTTAAAGTCTCTCCATGAATTAAAAGATTAAAAATAGAAGCAAAACACATAGTGAGGAGCATTTTTATATAGCGCCAAATCTGCTAAAAGGCTCTTAATATGGGTTCCCTGACAGAGAATTACCAACCCAATTACCATTTTAATTCAAGGAGGAGCAGCATTATTAATCACTTCACTCTAGCATTACTGAAAAGATTTGTCTCTGCCTACAGCCGGGTACTCTTATAAAGCATGGGTGAGGTGGAGAAATACATGTGTGTAAATAGCTTTTTCTCAAGGACTTAACGTCGACCTGCCGACCAAGGGCTCGAACCCCAAACTTCTAGGCCCGGCATCCGAGCTTCTCCCACAAAAATGTTCAGTACCAAGCTAAATAGTTTGATGGAGATTCTAACCGACATCAGTTACTGGCCCAAGGCATCTTTAAAACCATCCTTGATGAAGAACAAGCCTTGGACTGTTTCATATAAATGGAAGGAGGAGGGGGAGGTTGGGGGGGGGGGCATCTGGATCTTTTCAACCTGACCATTAACCGATATTTTAGCCACTAAGAGAGGTGCTCAACAAAAAAAACCTCCTCTGTGCTTCATTATCTTGAATGGTTGACTTACATTAATATGCTTTCATCGCTTTCAGACACATGTATGGAAATGGTATCTAAAAATTAACCCAGGACAGAATGAGAAGTACCAAAAAAAAAATCTTCCGCCAAACAGGGTCCTTGAGAAAAGGTGTAAGATATAGAAAAATGAGATATAAAGGTACAGTGGTAACCAGTGATAATTTTAAGAGAATAAAAAAGTTGGATATTGTTTTTTTTTATTTTCATAGAAAAAAAGCAAAGTAAGAAAAACAAAAGGACCCAAAGTAGGTATTGCTATCCAGGTTTGTGTGCAAATTTTCTCGATGGCTTGTAGAAATAATAAAACAATGTAAAATTATCCAGCCAAGGGTGCAATACAAAAATGTATAATTATTCCGTTCTTTAAACGGGCTAAAAAGGTTGCAGAACCAAATATTGTGAATAAGATAGGCTCTCTTTATATGCTGAGGTGTTTCTTGTGTCAAACTAAATACAGACCTTACCTTGTCTTTCCATTTCTCTATTCCATCCCCCCACCCCCGCTCCGTGGTCTCTGTCCTTCCCTGAAAGCAGATAATGTATTAGATCTAAAATTTTTCTTTCAGTCTCTGTCTCCTTTTCAGTTTCTCTCTGTCCCTCTTTCTTTTTCAGAAGTTTTGGCGTGCCCCCCGCCCTATCTGTCTATCTTTAACTTCTCTTTGTTTGTCTCTGCCTTTTTCAGTCTCCCCCCCCCCCACACCATCTCTCTATCTCTCTCCGTTAATCTGTGTCTGGTTTCTCACTCTCTCTTTACCAGTCTGTCTCTCTCTGTGTCGGTCATAGTATTTGTCTTACCTCTACCTCTTCTCTGTCTGTGTTGCTTAGACCTTCACTGCCTCTTTATGTCTCTCTGTATTTTTAAGGTTGATATCTCTGTCTCTCTCTGCCTCTTTGTCATTGCTTTATTTGCCTGTCTCACTAACTCTTTCTGTTTTTTCCCAGCCGCCCTCTCTCTTTCTCTCTATTTATTTCTGTTTTTTGACTTTCCTCCTTCCCTCTGTGTACGTTCCTCTCTGTCTCTATTAATCTTTCTATGCCCCTCTCTTCTCTCTCTCACCGGCTCTGTGGCCTAGCGGTAAGACACCCGCTCAGAGATCGGGAGGTACGGGTTCGATCCCCGGCCGAGTCAAACCAAGAACTTTAAAATTGGTATTAGCAGCTGATCCGCCTAGTGTCTGGCATTATGGATTTAGTGCTGATTCTGGTCGGCCCGGTGTCAGGATAATGTGACTGAGTGTGGTGTATGCAAGCGCTCCTTACATCACAGTGTGGCAGCACGCTTTCAATTGTCCCAAGAGTCATCTTTGATATAACCTTGTAGCTGAAGAGAGACGTTAAAATTCAAATAAACTAACCTAAAAGTCTCCTCTTCCCCTCTCTCTCTCTTCTCTCCTTTGATTTCTGCCTGTCTCTGTGCCTCTCTGTATTTCTCTCTACAATTTCATTTTTATGTAAAACAGAACTAGACCTCGCTTTTGAAGTAGCATGTGATTTATTACATACAGACTTTCTTGAGCTATTTTCTCAGAATTACTTCTAGGAGAAAGAAAAAAATGAAAGCCGCAAACAACTTAAATCATAGAACTAGGAGTTCGTTTTGGATTTTTTCATGATATATAAAATTTTTAAGACATTGACTCCTGAAGTCGCTTGACTTTATACGTCTAGATGAAGATGCCATTGAAAGGCAGTATTTAATGTACGTAATACAATGATTGCTATTTAACTGCTTGCATCAACTCACGGAGAGATCATTGTGGCGCCACTTTTAGACCCACACTTTGAAAGTCAGAAGGTGGTATTAAATCAAACTGCTTATTGTAGTACCGGTTGGAAAAAAAGCGTAGCTAAAAATCTATTGATAGCTGTTATATGACTGTTTTTAGTTAAGATCCATTAAACGCAGTATAGCTAATACTCTTACTGTGCCTCAGCATAAGTGCAAGAGCCAGAATTGTCTCGCAACCAGTCTAAATGAGTCGCATGTCGCATGTTTAACATAGCAAGGGTTGGATTTTTTTTCTTTTAACAGTTCTATTTTCTGAGGTGCAAACATTTAAAACCTGTTTTACAATTATGAACATTATGTAGAAAGATTTTATAACTCCTGTTTGTTATAGGCGAGGAACATAAGAATATAAACTTTGAAAAGATGTTTCCTGCAAAACAGAGCTTCTAATGTTCGACTCTTTAGAACTGGTAACGAGACTGTTGTTACTTTAGCTTATCAAAATAGTTGTCGGTGGAAAAATGAGGATATTTTAGCTGGGCAAACGTAAAGGAAAACGACTATGCGAATCGAGGAGGTGCAAGAAGTTTTGATCAGTTTACCATATGGCTTTAATTTACATAGACGACAGTGCTACACAAAAAAGGCACAGTTATAGATTATCTAGATCAGTAGATTAAGGGTTTGAACAGTCCATTAAATCTTAAGTTATAAAATTTCTGGAATACAGAATGTAGACTGTGTCTACTAAGTTAACAACGGTCAACATAGAGTAGAAAAGATTATCTGATTGTCTTGATGTAATGTTCTCAAAATCTATATGATTGTACAGTATTTTGTAGAATTAAGTGTCATATTGTTTCTAGATAGGAATAGAAATCCTTAATTATCTCAGACCGATTATTGTAGTCCAAAGATCTAGATCCCTCGTCTTTGTCTTTCTGTTTTGGTCGTCTTCGTCTCTCGTCTCTCAGTCCTCTCTGTGTCATCTGCTTCACCATTTTCGGTAATGATAAAAACCGAAACTTGAAATGTATGCACGGATGTAAATTAGCGAAACAATTTTGAAACTAGGAATAACATGTAAATTTTTTTATGTTCACGGTATTACTTATTTCATAAACAATTAGTTTGATTTTTGCTCGTCGTGAAATTTGCTACTCTAAAACAGGTATATATATTCTAATTGCATAAGATCAGAAAGTTACAATATGCCGGGAAATAAACTAATACAATATTTTAGTTAAATAGTCTTTTTTATGTGTTAAAAATACAACATGACATTTTAAAGCTTTTTAAATTTGTCTTTATAAATGGACCCAAAAGGTGTTATTAAGATTTACTCCACAGTTAGGCGTCTTCGAACGGTTTTTACTTCCACATTTATTTGATTTTTCTGTATTAGCTTCTTTAAATTTTTTTTCGCTGCGTTGTAAAGATTGAAAAACCTTAACAGTTTGATTTAAATTACGCACTTTTAGCTAGATCTCTGCAAACGACCCGTTTTTACTTGTTCTCTTTGCTTTAGAAACAACCTATCACATTGAAGAGCAAAACATAACAACACAGAATAATCCCCATTTACTTAATAGCACTTCGCCATTTTTAGTTGTCAGAAAACTTATTCAGATTTGTGACTTTCTACCAGTCTATTTTGTTTTAACCTTTGCAGATAGACATTCGGACTTTTATCAATTAATGCAAGCTTATCCTTAATTATCATTCGATGTATATTTTACCTCTCTGGTCTGCTTAAGCGTAAACTTTTTATATAGGGCCTACCTGAGAAAAATACCAATAGCTGCAAACGTAAGGATGATAAAAATCAAGACAATCCCCCCCTCCCAAATAAAAAACAAACAAAAAAACAAAACAAAACAACAACAACCAAAAAAACAAAACAAAGAAAAACACATCGAAACTATGAGACCCAGCTATATTATGATACCACTTTTCTCAACAACGTGATATAACCACGCACCTTGTGCGCCTGCGAGAGACGGTAACATGCCATCAATGTGAGATTTGTTGTCTAAGAGCTTGCCCTGTTTCAGGCTAAAAAAATTATTCATTTAACTTCCCTGCACAGATATCAAAAATACGTTCTAGAACAGATTGGACACCTAGTAGTATTTCCGCTACGACTGTTACACGCCCGTAGCGATAGCTCTATTTAGATACCTGTACAATATTTTTAAAAAAACAAGAGTTTATAGGGGAGTGGAAATAGTGAAGCGATGAAAAATAATACTATTGTACGCACTGAACGCCTGTTAAATCACTGCAGATATTTTAATGTTTTCTGTCTCTAAGAACTCCGAAAAGTGATCATTTTTTGTTTTCGATGTAGTTAAAGTCAGCTATGAACCTAGGGTGCGTGTGTGGCTTTGCACGTATGTGAAAGACGGATTTTTTACTAATGAGATTGATTAAATTTAACCTTTTCAATATGTAGTTTTGTACACACCGTGTCATAATGTGTAAATCATCTGTGCTATAGTTTTGATTTTTCAATGTAAAGAGTCTAAAATTGGCTCTCTTCGAGGTTGGAAGCAATAGAAATGATTATGTTATTAATCTGCTTTCCAAATGCTGTCTTTTGATTCCAGCCACTTATAACGTCCCCTTCACTTCAAAATGCATCTGTTTTCATGTCAACGGACCAGGTTAAAGTTTTAAGTAGCAAGGTCATTATACTCTAGAAAAAGAAAAGATTATGAGAACGAGCGAAAACAGGTCAGGTTCAAGAGGAAAGAGAGCAGACCGGCAAGGTGTACTTGGTGCTGTGAAAGTGTAGAACCACACCGGCTTCGGGAACGACGATCAGATCGTGATATGTACTCATTGTGGCGGTTTTTCGCTTGTACAATGGCGGCCTAGGCCTAACTACAAAGAAAGAGATAAGCGTCGCACTAATGTAGGCCAAAACTGCCCTAAAAACTGTCGGGTGCAGTCTGACTGTCGAGCCCGACGTTGATGTGATTCCACCCTAAGTGGGCAACAGACTATGTTAAATATTTTAAGAAGGTGAAGTATTTTTATACAAGGAGAAGCTAACACTAGCTCAACAGTTTAAAAAAATACCATATTGGGAGACCAAAGTATGAGAGGCAATGGTTTTTCATCTTGCAGTATTAGTTTCTTGGTTTTAATTTGTTGCTAGTAAACTTGCATTGCCATAAAGATCTGTTTAGCAGTGAAACGTTTAATTTAAACAATGTTGCCATCTGATAATAAGATACTCATCAGGAGCTAGATAGCCGGAAGTCTTCAGAGACCAGCTCCCCTACCCACTTCTTTCTAATAGCAAGTGTTTCTGCCCGTTAGCTCTTGGCATTCTAAGTAGGTCGGGCCACATCAAGGTCATAAAGGTCATCAGTGTCATGCCCTCCAGATGCCTCCATGCTATCTGATTAGAGAATCGAACCTAGGAAATATGGATTTCAAATCCGGTCTTCAACCACATCAGCCTTCTGAGTTCCATAGGTTTAGACCATTTTTAATCATTATCGCGCGTTTTGTCGTGTCACTTTTGAAGCAGTAAAAGAAAGTTGGATATTGTTTTTGCAACCGTTTTTATGCTTAGAATTAACAAATGATTCAGATTGATGAAGCCCAAAAAAAATTGTCTTGCAGCCAGAGCAAACATTGAGAACATTTTCTTTTTAATGCAAACATTTTCTTTGTAATGCAAACATTTTCTTTTTAATGCAAACGTTTTCTTTTTAATGCAATTTTTTTCTCTTTAATGCAAACTTTTTCTTGTTCGTCATTATGTTTTCAAGAGTTGGAAAATCAATGTCTATGCTGGCAGTATAATAAATAAATTAAGCGCTTATATTTTATAAACCCAGGTTAACTCCTTGCTTCACGCAAACCTTTGATCAACGAAAAATCACACAGCAGGAAAAAAAGGGTTATTGAAAAAATATAAGGTATCATTAATATGTATTCCTAAACACTCTCATTTTTTTAATGTAACACTAACCTATTCTTTACACAGTTTCAATGGTTCTCCCATTATTGGGGCAGAATCGTGTATCAAAAGAGCTCTAAAGTTGTTTTTTTTATTTAAGATGCCTTATAACTTTTTCCAATAGTGCACAACAAAGTTTCATCTGAACTAGTGTAATGAAAATTAAAATTCTCACGCTTTTTGGAGGAAGTTTTTGTAGACATGGTCATGTTTTAACGTTTTAATTCTTTTCATACTCAGCTGGTTCACAAGAGCCATAGACATTTTTGTTCTTAAAGCATTGAATTAGGCAAAAACATATTCAAGGAAACTTTTTTTATCTATGTTATCAAGTACAAATAAAAACTTTTTTTTACTGTTTCCGCTTCCGCCGTGCCTCGCCCGTTAGGTGTACATTATTTGTAAACTACTGGGCCAATGTCGGAACGAGTAAACTTTTATTCATGCTCACCACATATATCTATGAATGACCCAGATACATAATTCTACGGTCGGGTCGTTCTAAATCTTTTGCAACAGAAAAAGCAAAGGTCACGACAACATTATCAAGTAGAGGCAACTCAGTTTCCTGCCTTTCTTCAAACATTTTGCTTTATTCTGGGGCAAGACTGCCGACCAAACTTTTTGTGCTAAGTGAAAAAGTCAACGAAAATAAAAACGGCCACGGAGTTTTGTTTTTTTATCCCATAATTTCTTTTTAGCAAAGTTAAAATAAAGTAGATTCTTTGCTGCTGCAGTTCAAGCTTAAAATCGCAGCATGTGCAGATGTTAGATTTAATTTTTTGTTATATTAATTTTTGTTGGTAGGTCCCTAAACGATCCAAGTAGAAAATCAAAACTCTAAAGTATACATAATAATTTTCAGTTTTAACATGTTTCAGTGATGGAACAGCCTCTCCAAAAGCCTGATTTTCAGATACTCTTATTTAAACCAGCATTTAAATCACCTAGAAAAAAATGCAGAGATGCAAAGATTTTTTGGCATCTCAGTTTCTCTTTAAATCGCATGTGCCAGCCCTTAACTTTGAAGTGTTTCTTGAGTTTGAACTATGGTAGAAGTGAAAAGTAATAGATCAATAAATCTCTTATGTTCCAATATACTTAAATAAATATATAGGCTGAGAGACTTGTAAACGACGCTGATCTAGAATATAGCGTATTACGTTGTTGTTGTATAACCTTGGTAGCTTCATCAAATCGGCTTGACCTAGCACCACCTTTAGTAGGGGCCAAAGCATTCAAATGCAAAACAAGTTCTTTAAAAAAATTGGAGACTGGTTGATCGTATTTGCTGTTTTATAGAAAGTTCGATTGAATTACTGATTTAAAAAAATATTTAATGGGTTAGGGACCGGCTTTTTAGCACACTAAAGATTTTTCAGTTTGCAAATTTTCTAACTCAATTTAAAAATTCTAATATTATAGGCAAATGTAAGACGACTACAAATATTTGTTAACTTTTAGATGCTTTAGCCACTAGTATAGGTCAGCCCCAAGTATATTTCACGCTAGCTTGACCCCGAACCGAGGCCACAGGAACAAGAGTACATTGAACAAGGTCACAACCTCTATCGCTGGATTCGGAACAAAATGACTCAAGCTGTAGATAGTTTCAGGTCAACATAAAAATAGTAATACATAAGAATAGTAATTTTTTTAATGAATTTTAGAATGCATGCCTCATTTCCCTGTATTTCATGACGATGCCATATTTATACAAACAAAACAAAACCCCACATCTGTTTCGAATAAGATCGCAAGAACCTAGCAACATACACACGTTTATCTATGCCATACTTTCCACTTTGAAATTGCCGCTTTTTATCATCCTTTAGTCTGGATATCCCGACCTGACTCACTCGCAGACTGTTTCTTAACCGCCTACTCACCAACACCACGACCTGGGCAGGCATTCTAACGCAGACATCATTCTCTTGACGAGATCTCATTAAGCCGCTCGATGGCTTTCACTACGAGCAAACTTGGACTCTCCCACGAGTTCACCCTCGCATCTTCTTTTGCATCATCATGTTCCGATCACTCGACGGCCCCGTGCAAGCATGCCTTTCGCCCTCGTCACGAAGGAAGATCTATTGTAGTCTTCATAGAAATATAAACAAGCGCTTTACAGCATTGTATATTGATGCAACCCTGAGTAAAAAGAAAACTCCGAGTGATGTTTAGATTGAGAGCATCATTGATTTGTTTTTACTTTGTTTTCGTAAGGTAGATATCGTTTTCATCGCAATATGAAGCTTTGGATCTAAATAATCTACAAAATGACGCAAAACCCTGGGAAAACCTATGAAGTTTGGTAGATTTGGAACTTCGTGGATTAATTGTCTTTATTGTATTTTGGTTTATCTTTTTTTTAAAGCGATATAAGTTTTTCCCCTAATACCAAGGCTGCGATGGGCCCGTCTATTGATTTAAATAACACTGTTTTCAATTCCTCCCAAGCTAACTGAGTTTGAAACAAAAAGACATCTTAAAAGATTTTATACTCTCTTGCTTTTCTGAATATATAAAAATGTAAACATTTATTAGGTATTACCAAGTGATGTTACTGCTGTTTTGTTGCTGCTGTTGTTGTTGTTATTGGTTGTGGTGGCTGTGAAGATTACGCTGTTGTTGGTGTCCGTACTTTGTTTTGTCTTTACCGATGATGTTACTGTTAGTTCCTTTAATGGTTTTGTTGATCTTACAAAATCTGTAATATTTTTGGTATTTACAATTCATACTGTTGCCTCGCAACTATTAAAAAAATTATCATATATGCAAAACGAATATCATTTCTCATTCCATGTTTATTAAAAAAAAAAAACAACATAATTTTTAGAGACTTTCGACTCTAAGAAACGCATAGCATAAAATTATGCTCTCAGTTATCTGAGCTTATTTTTCAAAGGAATTTTTTAGAAAAGAGCTATACAATGGGAGTTTGTTTCAACAAAATTGTTTTTAAAAAATTTCTTTTCAACATGATTATAGAAAAACAAAATTGAGCACGCTTTTTCAAAATTTGATGCTTGAAAATTATGAAACATTTTCAACTTTTATGCCGTATTCAGTGCACACGAATTTGCTTAATATGTAGTCAAACTCACTGTGTGAACGACAAAAAAAAAACCCAACCAAAAAAAAAAAACGCAAACTGAAAAGCACTTAATATGACCCAATTATTTTGTGCATATGGGTACTAAACCAAGGTGTATGTGATGCCCTGGTTTTACACTTAATATACCGGTACCTTTTACAGGGTTTCCCAGGTGGAAGAAGAAAAACAGAAAGTAAGGGAAGGAGGCTGATGCAACCGCCTGGCAAGAGAGACGGAGGTTGTTGTCATAATACAAATGTAGGTCAATGTCACGTGAGGAAAAAAGCTGTACTAAAGCTGATCTGGTTACACAGTTTTGTTTTAGTACCTTCAGGTTATACTTGTACTAATATGGACTACCTCTGTTATTGATACTTGTTCTGTTCTCACTCGTCCTTCTTTCTTTCACCTAACTTACTGTCTCTCTTTTACTCTCCTTTTCTCTCTTTAACTGTCTATCTTTCTCTTTTACTCTCTCTTTCTTTCTCTTTTACTCTCTCTTTCTTTCTATACCCCCTTCTTATTCTTTCTTCCCCCTCTCTGTTCCTTACTCATCCCCCCTCTCTTTTTCTATTTCTCTCCTCCACCTACCTCTCTGTAACGCTTACTTCTCCCCCTTATCTCTTACTTTCCTTATCGGTGTCTGTCTGTCTCTCTTTCTCTATCTTTCTCCCCCACCCCCTCTCTCTCGTTTAGTTAATCTAACCTTTGTCTTACATCACATTAAATATCTTAAAATATTCAGCATCTTTCTTTTCTCTCTTTGCTCAAATGATTTTTAACGGACCCTTTCTTTTTGCAGTCATTTGAATTACCAGTTCGGTTCGTGCACCTTTTCTTTTAATATGATCAAGTTTCCCTCTGTTCTCATCCTTACTCGTGTTACTCTATCTATCTATCTATCTATCTATCTATCTATCTATCTATCTAGGCGTCTGTACAATGTATATCCATACCGGGGAAAATCGCTAAACTAAACCATGCTTAGGAGCTTATTTATGTGCAACAATACCTTGAGTTCCTACAACGTTGTTGCGTCTTGACTCTTCAGGGAACTGGTTCCGTTGCGTCACTTCCTCTGTGCTGATTTCTCCGCACAGTGTGCAAAAAACTCTTTTGTGGGGGCACTTGTTTAAAATTTCTGTTTTTATGTTAGAGATGAGGCATGTTTGTTTGTGAGTATGAAAAGTTTTTCTGTGGTGCATAAGTCACATCTGTCTTTGCCGACCTGTACGCGTTTTGTTTGTGTAAGAATCTTCTATGTTATTTTAAAACTATTATTTCTGTCCTTGATTGTCCAGACGTGGTCGCTAAGGGATGTGCTTTTTCTCTTATGGCCTAGTCTAGAGGTGGAGAGGTGAAGATTGTATCTTTTTTTGAATGTGTTTTATGTTAGGCCTATGTATGTTTCGGTGGTTTTTGTTTCTTTCTCCTCCACTATTTCTTTGGTAGATTATACTGGTGTAATTTACGTCTGCTTTCTCTAAATCTCAAATGTGCTCACTTGGGGTTTTGGCGGATTGTTTATGCTCTAGAAAGAAACTGGAACTGTGCTCCGTATATCTAGTTTTAAATTAGTTTTCTGTTATTCCTGTACATGTCTTTGTGTCTCTGTTCTTTTTTAGTGTAACGGTTGCTTGCTAAACCAAACCCGGTTGCAGGCAGTTGCCTTTGAGTTGACATGTAGTTTTGTTTCTGCAGTTGCGTTACTCCTTAATTTAAAATAGTATCCCCTTCTCTGGTCTTGTTATGGTTAGCAATGAGTTGCTTTACACTGGCGATACAACTGTAGAGATGTTGTTTTTTTTCTGGGATGCATTTGGTTAGCGGTGAAAATAAATTTGCCAGTTAGTGGAGACATTTTTGCTTATTGTTGGGTTAAAACCATAATATTTCCCTTTATACTTTTCTCTTCTTTATCTCGTTCATTTTTGTAAGGATATCGTCCTTGCTTGCATCTGTTTCGCGATCGTTTCTTGGATTGTTTCTTTGCTCTACAGGGGCTTTCTGCGTTATGTGTTGTAGCTGTTTTCTGTGACCGCTTTCCATTAAGGCAATGTTTTATAGCTTTGCCGCATCATAGAAGATTTCTGCATTTTAATAGGCGTTTTAATTTTTATCTTTTTGCCTTTTATTCTTTTTTATAATAGATGGAGGTTGATTGGTTTGACTATTTCAATATAATACAGTGTCGTTTAGTTTTTTTTATAATAATAGTTTGAAGAACACTCTGTGCGCAAATCTAGTGTGGTATCTATAAAGTCGACTATTTTCTTGTTAGTTTGTGTGGTTTTTTTAAAGTCGTTTTCTATAGATATTTTTATAAATTTGTAAGTGAGCCCTTTTTGTTTCTTACTCAAATCAAATCCCGCACGTTGCATTACTGCATTTTTCCTGCTGGGGAGAGCGCCCTGAAGTTCTATAATAAAAAAAGCAAATTTTTATAGCCGAAAAGTACGAATGTCTTGAAGTCTATAATAATACTTCTTTCACTTACTGTAAAGATTCCAAATGTGAATCGTAAAGAAAACCGGTGATTTTTTTGGCATTTTACAAAACAGACCCTAAAATTGTAATGCTAAAATCTGACTTGATTTAAATCATAAAGCATCGTAAAAGAAAAATCGCCCAGCTAACAGAATTTGTAGCCGAAATTTTCTCTTTTTCTTTAAGGAATGTTTTACTATAATCCTTTATTACTCTTTTCTGCCTTTCACGTGCATTTTAGCTTTTTTTTTTACACAATAAAAAAAAATCCGCCACAATCTTGACATTTATTAGTCTCACACCGATTTTCCCCATTAAATAGAAAGAACAAATTTTACCTTCAGTCTAGAGATATCTGTGTTTTGTGCTGCAAACCAAGACTCGTATTGTATTACCTTTCCGAGCTTTCCTTTGAAAGGAAACTGTTATGATTTCACAAGTCACGAAAGTAAGGCGCTGTTCTAGATTCTTTCAACCTTTCACCTCCTTTCCTGAAATACTTCCATTCAGCCCCCTCTCTTTATCTCTCTCTCCACTCTCTCTATCTCTCTATCTCTCTGTCTCTCCAGGTCTTCCCCTCCCTCAAGGAGCTTAGCAATAAAAACATCTGTTTTGTTCAGGTTTTATTTTCAAATTCGTTTTTTCTACCGTTCTTTCAAATTTCCATCTCCCTCTCGCTTACTCTCTTTCTTATTCATTCTCTATCTCTCTCTTACTCTTGCATTACCAACCTTTCTCTCATATTATTCTATATGTTAAAGTAATCATGCAGAGCACTTTTAGCCTTTCTCCTTCTCTTTCTTTTTTGCTGAAACACCAACAAACCCATCCCAGACGTAAGCATGTTTAGATTGGTTTTTGTTTTGACGCCTCTTGCTTCTTGTTTTGATTTTTTACTGTTTCCTTCAGCTGAGGCAGGAGCTGCACCCTAACACTTGCCACCTAAATAACAAAAAAACCACACACATCAAGAATGTTTGTTATGCGCCCTCTCACGCGGGTTGTACAAGAAAGAACAACTGATGGAGACACACTAAAACTAAGAAGTGCATTATACTTTTAAAATATACACGCCCAGTCACAGAAAGTAATGTATTAAAAAAAATTTATTTTAAATAATTACGATTTTTTCACCACCCCCTCCCCCCATATATTTGTCTAAAAAACTTTGCTTAGCAAATTAGCTATATACACGCAAAGTACCATGTGTATGTGAATAGTGAAAAAAATGACGCTAGTTATTTCAAAGAATCTAACAAATTTATTTTTGATTTCCTTTTTGCTCTTATCTGCCACATTCTTCATCTCCTCCCTAGATGTATTTCATAACAAGACGTTTTTCATTGCTTTATAGCCTGAACGTCCTCTTCATCGAAACATTGTCATTGCTGTCGTTGTCATCTTTATCATTATCATCATCATCATCATCATCATCATCATCATCATCATCAAAATCTTCGTCAACAAACCACTCCTCTTTATCGTCATCATCATTACCATCACCATCAGGATAAATAACACCCGATTACCATCATTCATCATCATCGTTTCCTTCCTTTTCATGACCATTCTCATCACCATCACCTTTACCACCACTACCACCACCACCACCACCATAATATTCTTGTTGAAAAAAAAAATTCACTTAGTCCTTACAGGTTTCCTTAAAAACTTAAATTAACCGTGCTTTCCTTTTTGTGTAACTGCAAGTTGCATCTTCCCTCTTCTAAAAAGGAGCAAAAATTGGCATTATTTCAAATAAGATTTCATACACATCTACTCTTGAACCTATTATCATCATCCTCATCATCAGATGCCGTGCCTG
>BMAT01000780.1:34356-52353 GCA_019649035.1 Elysia marginata | reverse complement strand
AACAGCGGTTAATACTTTAGAACAGAGTTTTAAAGACGGCGCAGCGTGGCTCGACCGACGCTTGCAAAACGGCAAAACGAAACCTCAGAAAGTTTTTGGCCTCAGACCTGGAATTTGGTTGTAATTACAGACAAACCTCCACTACTCTGGTCGAGTTACCCAGGCGTGTGTGAAGGGCGGAAGGCGGCGGAGAAGCTTATACTAGATAGATAGAGAAAGAAGAGGTCACGGGACTAGTACTCATCTAGAGTTTCAATGACGTCACTGGCCCCGGTCAGGAGCCGTGCAGTTAAATGAGTCGGATAGAAAGGTTGGGAGTAACACGTGCTGTTTGGAGTATCCTCACGTGAGCTCGCGAGGCTGCCTCGTTTGGCGTTATAAAACTTGTTCTTGTGTAGGTTTTTAGATTTTTTGACGCATTAGTTAACATCTGCGTTAGTCGGGGGGCGGGGGAGGGGGGAAATATTACACAGGCATTTTAAAAAATATAAAAGTATAAAATATGCATTTTTTTAAAAACTTTGGCTTATAAAATCGAAGTTTGGAACTCTGAGGACCTAGTTAGAAATATTAAGAGAGAGCAATGCTTTTGGTCCCACTACATCAATTTATATTGGCCTTTATTTGGTTTCCATGTTAACTAAGCATTTTGAGTTACGTGTTATTCATAGTTCAAAGTAAACAACAACAAAAAAAAACAAAAAAACGATGCTTTACTGAAACATTAAATTATATTTGTAATATCCCAGACTAATGAGTTGAGCGTTCAAGCCTTTCATTAAAAAAAATCAAACTTAAACAAAGCAACGATAGACAATATGATTTCTAGACTGTGAAAAGTGTCTTATAAAGAACTATATCCACGTGCGGCCTCCACGATTAATTTATCCTTATCTGTGTGAGGCCTCCATAATTAATTTATCCTCATCCAAACAAGGCTTCCACTTATAATTTTTATCCTTCTACAGGACTGTGAGGCCTCCACTAACAATTTATCCTTATCCATGTAAGGCCTCAACAAATAATTTTTATCCTTCTACAGGTGAGGCCTCCACTAACACTTTATCTTTATCCACGTGAGGTCTCACTAATCATTTGTAATTATCCCCATGCAGAGTCGAGGTTCAATGATAGACCTGAAAAATGATTGGTTAAAGCTCCGGCTTTGGAAATCAGCGTTTTGTCCCTGGAAAAAGCTATTTACACACACACTGACCTACTCAGTCATTAAATGATCACCCGGCTGTGGTCAGTGAAATGACTTGTCAATATTCTAGATTGTTGTACTTGAACAGCTATGCTACTCCTCTGTGGGTTTAATACATCCTTTTTCCTGTTAGGATCCTAATAAAACGCCACAGACAAACATAAAAGAACAAAACAAAAAACAACGAAAGACAAAACAAAACAAAACAAAACAAGACAATAGTTTTACAGTATAATTAAACGTTTTTTTATTAGTATTTGCTATCACCAATGCCTAGAAAAAGGGGGGTTACGCAGTGCTATTGAAGTATCAGAAACGCGATTCAGCTATACGTTGCAACAAAGCAGCATTGATCTCTAGCTTTCGCAAAATAATATTTCGACCGATGCGCACAAAATGGCCAATAAACCAGATTTTTCTAAACTAAAAACTACTGAAAACATTCACAAACAACTTCTCTAAGTCAAAGTCAAGGACCAAAGAGATGGGGAAAATCCTTTGCCATGTTCTTTGACATGGCGTCACGCACCGTTCTAACTTTGTGATGTAATTAAATTTAATCTAAAAAGATTTACATATCGCCCAATGCAACGGGTGTTCGAAAGCGCTAAATGCAATAAGATAAAGAATATAAGGTAAAAAAAAGCAGTGGCATTTTGACAGTAACACATAAACAAAACAATATTTTTTCATAAAAGCTTGATATAGATATAACTATTTTCAGATTTTTCATAACAACCTTGAAGTCAAGAAGTCATTTTAATTGGAAAGTTGAACCAATTTTTCAACCACTTCCAACTTACAGCGAAAAAACTCCTTTGATTGTTGATGTTACTGAACTTTTGTTTTCTTTTCCTGCCTAGACAAGTAATTTATGGGCGTGCAAATGTTGATTTTTTTTCTCTTCTAGCAGAGCGTCAAGGCAAAAACAGTTCCAAGAGAAATACACTGCTACAAATAGGTTTTGCTATAAGTGCTAACAAATAAGCATTTTGCATCAAGTTCTTGTCGACCAACTAAAGAAAGAACTAGGGCAGTATTTAGGGTATTATGTCTGTTACCATAGAAGGATCTTTGGTAAAAAAACATTTTGGTAATCATCTTAACCCGCACGATAGATAACTGACAGACATGCAACCCTTAACGGTTTTATAACACATAAATAAACGTTATTACCAGAGCTAGCTAATCTGTGTGTCATAACACAATCTAAGGTTATGCACATTACAAAAAGTATTGCGTTTGACTATCAAAAGGATGGAGGCAATTGGAAGTTAGAGTATGACTCTTTTTGTGATAAGGATCAATGTGGCTCTACGTGAGTCTAAATAATATCAATTCATTGCACCAAAGAGTTTTACTTTTAATTCCGAGAAATTCCGCCATTTTGATAGCGAAACTCAATGCTTTTGTTTTGTGCACAACCTCAATTCAAATGCAATCAGGCAAAAAACGTGAGTGCATGGTTTGATCGCTGGATAGGTACAAGTACAGTATCTGGTGGCGGAATAGATATAAGTCTATGCTGGTATTGAAGGTTTTATGTCTTTCCTTCAAGTTGTGCCTTGTCTATTTCTCCTCGTATTAAAAAATGTTCTCTCTAACTCAAACTTAATTTTCTATCATTTTCTTTCACCTATATTGTTGTTTTCTTTTTTGCCATTTTCTTTTTAGTATTCTTTATTTTTTGAAACGAAATACCAGTGTTTAAAAATTGAAAGAGAAATTTTGAAGATCCCTCAATATTGAAACTTTAAGGTTAGGAGAAACTTTATGCAGTTTAAAATGTTACAACAGGCCTGATACTTTAAAGGGCTTCTGTTACGCTCATGCTTACAACTGACTTTGGCGCTAAATGGAAAGAAGCGCTTTGAACCGATTAAATATATCACAAGGAAACAGCTGTAAGTATTCGTATTTTAATATAAAAATTTAGTCGCACTGCCGATTAAAGGGATCCGTATTAATGAGGTAAGTAGGTTTGTAAGGGATTGGGTCCACAGTTAAATACGAATGTTTTCATTGGCTTTTGTGTGGAAGTAACTATGTATGATTGTGTCCGCCAGGATAAATTAAGCAGAAACAATAAAACTTTTTTGTAATGAAAATATTCGCATACTGTCTTCAGAATTAATGACGGTCATATTGACAATTTTGATACATACCCTTTGTAAAGTTTATTTTACTCTTACAATGAAAGCTTTTTTTAATTGTCAAAAGTTGGATAATGCGAACAACTGCAAACCACTAATAGAACTTAGCATTCTATTTTCCTTTTTTTTACTTCCGGGATGACGTAGTGCGGTATTGAGTTACACCCACCACACTATCTCTATAACAATTCTCTAACTTGTGGTAAAGAATGGTTCTGGTTCTGACTTAAAACTACGTCAGAACTTGGGGTACATAATTTTTTTTTGCCATAATCCATCTAGCAGATTGCGCATTTCTTTGTGTGGTTTGATAGGAAAAAATATTATGCAGCTTCTAAAAACCGCTCTTATTTAATGCACAATTTCCTAGAAATGGGTAGATTTAGGTCAGTACTATTAGGGCGATATTACCTTTCTTTAGGTATTTTTTAAAGTTTTCCCAAAAAAGTGTATTCAGTACCATAGCTATGCGGACCTAAAAGTTGAAGTCAGTTTTCTCAAAGCTGTGTCCAGTGGAGATACAAGTTTGTCGTTTCCAAGGTGCGAGTTCAAGCAAAAGACTAAAGATATAAAACTTGTTTTGTTGTTTAAGACGTAAATTAATGATATTGCTTATTATTAGGGATGGGGTGAGGAAATAAAAGACACATAGCAATTTCTAAAACTGGGCGACGAATAAATGTAGATGAGATTAAGAAAAGAGTCATGTTACCGTACTTGAGACTAAAATAAAACAGAAAAATTAGGAAAAAAAAACAAACACGTAGAAAGGTGGTTCCAGCACTTTTTTAAATTCACAATTTACATATTTATTGGCTACTCTCAGTGTAGGAGAAAGAATCAACTTGTTAGATCTACCGAATGTCTTGAGGAATCTCGCGTCACAAGAAGAAAAGAACGTATAGCACAGACAAACACTTCTTACTTAAAGAATCTGTTTTAGGTGGAATGAAATGACACTAAAATGCTTGATTATTGATATATGTATTGATATTTGAAAAGTGATAAGTTATTGCCGAATGAGTGGTCTATAAATCACCCCCATCATAGGTTTGAGCTAGCTTGCAACCAGTCCAAATGAGTCTAAAGTCGAAATTGGAAGGTAGACAGATATTGGTATTACAGAGAAGCTTATTTCCTCTACTTTTAAATACAACAAACAGAAAAGCTTTATCATGCTTCTGTATGAAGTAATAGCCGTTTGAAGCCGACAGAGTTAGGGACTTGTAAAATTTCAGAAAGGGTAGAAAACATCATTTAAAGTTTAGAAGACTACAAATGTATTGAGGCATCAGCAACCATACCAATTAAAATTTAACACCTAAACAATGAAATATGAACATCAATTTGGTGCGAAAACTGTTTAGAAATGGTTTTAGCATCAATATCTGACATAAAAAAATTTTGACTTCTGAACACCCCCTAAACTTTCAAAGCCTATTTCTTCAAACTAGGCCTTCCGATTTACGACTCATTGGGACAGAATGTCAAATTGATCTTTCTTGACCTGCTAGAATTATTACTACCCGAACAGATAGGCTTGAAAAATATGTCCCGTTGTGATTGAAGCAAGCGTTGTATTTTTTATTATTTAATCCTAATAAAAAGAGTGCTGATAATAATAATAATAATAATATAATAATCATGATAATAATATAATAACCATATTAATAATTACATAATAATCATATTAATAATTTAATAACCATAATAAAAATTATATAATAGTCATAATAATAATAATAATAATAATAATAATAATAAGAAGAAGAAGAAGAAGAAGAAGAAGAAGAAGATTGATTGATTGATTGAAGGGTATTTTTACAAGCCCAATTCCACTTCAAAGGTGCTCTCAGGGCTTGGGTCCCAACGACAATTTACGGGCTGCCACCCAGAGACTAGCGGGAATACCATGACTTAGCCTCAGCCGGTCACATTATACTGACACCGACCCAACCAGTAGGGGCCCTGACTGTGCTCGGCTGTGTTTCGAACCCGCGACCTCTTGGCCACTGAGCGAAGCCACTACCAACTGAGCTATCTAGGCCCCAAGAAGAAGAAGAAGAAGAAGAAGAAGATAAAGAAGAAGAAGAAGAAGAAGAAGAAGAAGAAGAAGAAGAAGAAGAAGAAGAAGAAGAAGAAGAAGAAGAAAAAGAATAAAAAAAATGACAATGATAATTGAGCTCAAGATTCTAACCCAATATGTTATGCCTTCAAAAATCATGGCTTGAATTCGTTGCAAGAATTTTTATAAGAAACAACAAGAAACTAAGCTGAAACTACACATTCTTTTCAACATACGTCTTATGAAATTTTCAGTCATAAACAACAGTGCCCAGTGATTGCACCTTTACGATACCTTACTCAGTTGCAGCTGCAGCATTTTTTTGGTTTTTGTTTATTGTATATCGCGTTGCATTCCAATATTTTGCCATGTGGGACCCTTTAGAACATACACAAAAATCCCCAATTCACAACTCAATATTTTGGTGCTACCACAGGCCAGGATTATGTCTTCTACTGATTCCAGACACGGAAATATTTTGAAGTGGTTTTAATTATAAGAGTAATATTTTTAAATGTTCATATGGTACGCTTTTAACATGTTTAGGTTGTGTATCTAATGCCATTAAATCAGTTCATCAATTATATAACCCCAGCTTCTTTACTCCTGGATAGATCCTAAGTTCATAAAAAAAACTTTGCAAGGTTTGTAACGCATCAGACTTTTTATTAAAAAGATCTTGTTGAACTCCATCTGAGCTAGTTGTACCTGAATCATCCTAACCTTAAAACGTGTAACTATTTAAACCTGGTTGCATTCCAATTTGTAACTAACTTACCCTGGTTTTCTTCAAAAATTTTTATTCTCTAAAAATTAACGCATTTTACTGAAATGCAGAAAAACGTATGCATCTTTTTAGCCAACATACCTTCTACACTCGTTAAGGTGCCATGCTTATTTGCTGTACCATTTTGTCAATCTGCCAATGTCTTTTACTGCCAAAACCGTTGGCCTTTTAAAGTCAGAGCGGGATGATGAAATGTATTAAACGAACTTCTTGTCAGAATTAGAAAGGACTTGAACCCTAGAGCTTTTGGTCCAAGCGCCGAGCATATATGGACGCTTCGTGGCTCAGTTGTTTGTGCGTCGACTCCCAATCCGGCGGTTGCAAGTTCGGTTCCCAACCACCACTAAAATACACGCTGCAAATGCTTTGAGAAAGCAACTTACCCCCAATTTCCTCAGTCCATTTATTCTTATTATGGGTTCCTGGCCCTAGGCAGTGCTTGAAACCTGTCGAATGCTAGAATTTGAGCACCTAACATGTAGCCGTGCCGTAATGCTCTAAAAAAGCGTTAAATTAACTCTGGTGTGCAATGGCCTGCTGAAGGAAGATGTAAAGTCTTGGGACTACCTATAGTGGCGAAAGAGTCGTGTAAACATCTTTTTTTCTTCTTTGAAAATGTCAAGACATGACGCCGCATTAAACTAGATATAAGTGGGCTGAAAAGAAAATATCGTTTATTTCCAAATTAACATCAGAAGTACTGCTTAACCAGAACAAAATTATTTGACCGAATGTGTTTTAATAAAATCATCGTTTAAGCATATTATCCATTCAGCTAGGACTTAGCGCCATGTTAACAAAATTCTCTTCCACCTTTAAAAACGATTGCAGAATGCTTTAGGGTGAAAAGCATTTATAATTATCAATCACTTTTGGTACGAATGCAAAAGTTTTTCGATGCATTTGGAAAACTTGATATTTTCACGAGTCAACAGAAGGGTTCAAAAGGTATTCAATGATCAGGTTCAAAGATAACACTCATTTTTTACTTTGCGATTTTTCTGTAACCATTTCAGGTCACCTAAACTTCCAAGCTTTCTTTCTTCACAAGGGTTTCTTTTCCTTCATCAAAGTCACCTTCTCTCTGTTAAAAGCGCTGGTCGGTTCAGCTCTCTGTGGATATACTAGGCCTACTGAACTTCGTCAGCATGGCCACACTCAACTACTTATTATTGTTGATTGGCTTTGCTTTTATCGCTAAAGGTAAGGTAACTTCAGAATTTGTAAGAAAGGCCTTTCAGTCTAACAGACGTTCTAAAACGTCTTTTTTTATCTTTGTTGTCAGAATTTAAATCTCCCTCAGTCTCTTTTTTCAAGTTCACTTCCTGCCCCCAACTCTTTCTCAGTACAGTTCTCTTTGATCCTGCTCATTTTAAAACCAGAGATGTCAATCTGTATGTCTTTCAGATTTAATCTGATTTCAGCATTTTCCCTTCATAGTAAGGATTTGAGCTCAAAACTTGTTTCATTTTTATTGAGAACCAAATCAATCAGTTATTCAACATCTGCTTGCAAGTAAGCTTGTTGCAGTTTTAAAATTATTTAAATCATCCAAATGTATCGGATTTAGAAAACATTAATTTTAAAAAACCGCCTTTTAAAATTTGGTTTTATCCTCTTTTTCTTTATATTTTAAATCGAATGAAGTGCATATTATTTTCTCACAAAACCATGATTTACTCATGTAATTTTGAACGTTTGGAAACTGCTCTAAATGCATATGAAAAAGCTGCAAATTTCAACTTATTGCAATGCTGCGAAACTTACAATTATTTATATCTGAACTTCTTCACCAGGGGATGAACATACAGAACTGAAGTACCTGGAGAGAGAGTTTTATAGCTGGCGGAAGGCCGAGCGCCCTCTATTCGCCGCGGGCATGGAGGACTTCCGGAGAGCAGATCGGCTGGAGCAATTTCATCTAGAACTTATCGATATTCGCACGGTAAGTGAAGGTTACAAATTAAAGTGGGTTCATTTACATATAGCGACATATTCGCACTGCAAGTGAAGGATGAAAACTAAACAGGGTTTATTTATTCATAGCGATATTCGCACATAAGTAAAGGTTGAAAAGTAAGAAGGCTTTATTTATACAGCGGTATTTGCACGGTAAGTAAAGGTTAATAAAGTAAAGAGGGTTAACTAATTTACAGTGCCTAAACTACCAAGTGGCTCCAAGCACTATACGTGAGTTCCCAGACAGGCCATCACCAACAAAATTACTTTCTAAACTCGCAAAAAGCAGCAAAAGAGGCGTTTCCATCTAGCATTTATGGTATTAAAAGGATCGTTTATTGCCCATTTGTTCTAAATAGCTTTTTCGAAAGACTAAACGCAAAACTGACAAGCTAGGCTTTGAAGAGGATATCGCCGTCCTAGTCAAGTTTCTACCGCTAAAGTTATTATTCTTGGTGAATGAATGTGTTTATGTTAAGGTATGTTGAATTTTTAAAAAAAAATTAAGCATAAGATACCCCTCAGCACTTGCGCCCTGTGCAGATATTGATACATGAAAAACAACACATTCCGTTAACTAACTGTGAGAGAATGTGTTTTACTGACGATGCTCAAAATATGCATATTAAAAATAATGACTTAGGTTTTTATTCGATAAAATCTTATTAATTCAATAGTGTATGTATTATCCTACAATATCAATAAATAGAAAGGCTGAATAGGACCCCCTTTTTACTCACAAGTGACTACTTTGTCTAACTCTTTTCGTTTTTAGGAATTCGCTGAATATTTTTTGACCACCCTTTTGAACATCAGTAAAGTTAACTTGTCTGAGAAAGATCAAATGGATTACGCCATAATGCAAGACATGCTGCAGGCATTCATTACTGGCAAACACTGGAGTCGGTGAGTGTACAAAAACTGACCGTTTAGCTGACCAGTAACGTGGTGTGAACATTTTCTGAATATTATAAAGCTTCCAGAGTTAGTCACTTTAATTATTTTTTAGAAAAACGATAAAACAAGAGTAGCATCCCTACTCTGGAAGACAACTCTCAATTTTACTGTATTTCTTACACTCATACAATTTGAAAACTTGACTAATGCGATACCTATAAATAATACTTGATGACGGTTTTGTGGGTGGTTTTTGGGTATTATTTGAAAAGTCAACAGGAAGTCCCTGCTTTTCTTCATTAGGTCTGTCATTTTAGTGACATAGTTCTACCTTAGCTATGTATGTATTGGTTGGCGCATTTTTATGAATGTGCCTAAGATATTCAACTCAATTCAAATTTAAAAAAAAATCAAAATCAAGTTGTATAACTGAATATATACTGGGAAAATCAATGCTTAGTCTGGCTCACAGGTCTTAGTATTTTTTTAACTTAACACAAAGGGCAGTGTTATAAAAGTGCGATAGTAAAGAAGATATAATTATGGTGTTTGTCTGACACACACATCCATACTTTCCCGTATCTGTCGATCGGTCTGAATATTCGTTTTTCTGTATTTCCATCTATCATATAATCTCCTTTCCGTCTTTAACCAAAGCCATGCAGTTCTCGCAGTAACCTATAAAATAGTAGGATATCAATAATCAATCAACTTGTTTTCCAGTTGGACTTACCTCACGCCTATCAGCTGGCTAGAGGGATTGCAGCGAAATCCAGACTTCTTTGTTGACTCCACGAACTTTAACAATATTGGAGACTTCGAGAACTATATTTCACGGCTGTACGATATCCCGCGTCTTGTAAGTTTTTTTCCAAGGAAACATTAAAATCTGAAATGAAGCTTAAAACGTCAAATTTTAATAATTAAAAAAACAACGGATTACTTTTGTTCTTCTGTAGATAAGATGATGCGTCACATAATTTAAAACGGGTATTGTTAAATAGGAATGAAAAGTGTAGATATATAATTACATTACAAAGTGCTTATCGTGTTTAGAGTGCTGCTAATCGTTACAAGAGTTATCAAAAGGCCACTAGGACCTGACAAAAACCTCAGCAACAAGCTACTGTATTCACATTAAAAGGATCGCCTGCATTTTTTAAATAACCAAACAACTAGCTACACTCGCCATGGTCAGAGGCAAGACAAAGATCTAGCTATTTAAAACATGGTTTTGTGTATCATCAAAGCAGAAAAGGTAGATAATAGGAAAAAAGCAACGGTAAAAGCTCATGAAAAAAGAGTACATTTTGAAGTAGAAATTAAATTTGCTTTCATTAATCTTACTACCAGTGGTGTTGAAAATCTTTTGCTTTGAACGTTTTCTCTTCAGTTTAGAGACTACATCGAGTTCTTTGGAGAAGCTATCAGGCTTGGCCGAACATCCCACATCAGATCCATCGTAAGCTGTGTTTTTATGTTTTGAACAACTGATTGTTGCATGATTTCTCAGTTATAGCCACTTATCTTTTACAACTAAAACACAATCATAAGGTTCGATATTACTAAGGGCACACATTTCGAGCGTTTCCGCTATCCCATTAAGGGCAGACATTTTGAACATTTCCACTTAAAGCCTACTTCTCCCCACTGCCAATCTCATACTTTAAAAATCTTTGATCATGAAAATAAACTTGTTGCCTCTCCCTAGTCTAGTTAACTTAGAAACGTTAAAATTGTTTTGTGTTCCTCTACATTGTATTGCTTTTAAATTCACAGAGGAAATATATCGGAAACTTGAATTTCACAGTAGCTGTTCATCTTTTTAAAATTAACCACCTTTTGAAAAAAAACGTCTTTCATCTCTTTAATGTAAGAGAAGGATGTTGTGAAATGCTTTCGCACTGCCTGTATTAAGTCACTACTCAACCAAATTTTTGAGAATTTTACACAGTCTTATTCATTTTGATCATTATTGTCACATTATATTGCAAATTTTAAAGAAATCTTTGATTCTTTCCTGTAACGTGATTTGCAAGTTTATAACTTTACTACTTTTAGATAATCTAAAACAAATTCAAACGCTAAATGGCGTTTTGACCATTTCGACTAAATGTGTAATTATGATGATACAACGTTGATAAAATGACCTATTAGTATAACTATTGCGGTATGAATCCATTCAACGCAGCTTCAGTCGGCAAATGTTAGCATATTAGTACCATTAAAAGCAAGTTTTGGATGACTTTTATTACATCAAGATCTACCCCAGGTAGAGATAGGGTCTAATAGCCGGTCCGAGTAGCTCAGATATCTTAATGTTCGAATCGAAAAAAGAAAAAGATGCGAGAATTGAAACATAAAGTTTTGTAACTTGGAAGCGCTTTAACTGCATATGCGTAAGGTAACTTTTTTTTAAAAGACATCGTGATTCTGTTAGAGATTGAAGATTGCCGCTATAATTGCTGTTATTAATATTAGCAATAATATTATCATTACTATTATTTTTATTATTATTATTATTATTATTATTAATATTATTATTATAATTATTATTATTGTCACAAACAACAGAAATAATAATCGAGTAAACGAATACAACTCCTGATGCGAGACTTGTGAGTTCTTTTTAAATCTTGAAAACGTGAAAAGTCGTATGAAGAACGTAGAAAATAAGTTTATTCAACTTAAAATGAAGAAATCAACACGAAACAGTATTTACATCCAGCAGCAGTCGTAAATAATAAAATAGGAATTGCCAATATCCAGCATAAACAAATCGTAGATCTAACTTTTGCAGAAAACTGCTCACTCTCTCTTCGTCCAGTATTCTATCCTCTCAGTCCTCTCCGATTCTCTCCCCACTCTCTTTCATCATCCACGCGAGCTCTATTTATAAGCAAAACACACATCTAGAAATAGCACACAATTGCTAGAAAATTCGACCCTTTACAAGAAAGGTGAGAAAGGCGTGGCCTAATACGGCAGCGACACCCAACCGCGAGCCAAGTTAAAAATAGGTCGCCGGTCATCAAACATTATGTAAATTAACCGGAAGATAATAATCTAGATAAATCCAGAAGACTAGATCTACAAAACTAATAAAAGGCGATCATACTAGATTTTAACGAGTTATGAAATCCGTAAGTTACTTATAACTATGAATGCTTAACACATACCATTAAGAAAACAAGCGTGGCCTTAATCTAGGTCTACACTGTACATAGCATGATTAAGGAATTAGACTAAAACAATGTCTAACTTCGTTACAATTATTATTACTATTATTACTTTATTAATCATAGTTATCATTATTTTATTATCATTATTATTTTAATTTTAATTATTAGAACAATTTCTCTTCTGGTGTAGCATCGGGTCCCTGGCCAGATCGACCAGATCCTGAATGTCCCAGTGTATGAATCTGTCTACTACATGCCATTTACCCACTACCTGAACGAGACATTTTTCACTCTACCCGACGAAGAGGCAGTAAAGTAAGCAATCTGAATCTGAAATGTCAACAATTCAATTTTGTTTCGCAAGCAGTCCAAAGGAGTTGGAAATCATAATTTTTTTTTAGAAAAGTTCATTAAAAAAAGATTTATTTCTCGTTTCCTCTTTTTTAATAGACAAAAGTTGTTTTTTTAATATCCTGAAATTTGTATTCTTGAAATTATAGCTCAGAAACTTAGTTTGTTTAAAATATCCCAGCTATGGAACGGGAGAATTTGGTATTATGACTCAATAGGACTCTTTGCAAGACGAGTATGATTTCAAACTTTACTGGAGTATAATTTACCATTGTTCTCGAGTGTGGTTGGCACACCGAATTCAACTCCGTAATAGATCAAATGTATCTTATTTTATCTTATATGAAAACCTAGAGGTGAAACTAGCAAACTGAATTGCTCTAAAATTGATCAAAGTACGTAATTGGAAATCGAAAAAAATAATCAAGGAAGAGTATTGTAAGACTTGGTCATTATTTCACAAACACCTATATCCCGTGTGTTTCATTAGTTTTTGTTATCCAGTACGTAAACAGGCAACTTTACCCAAATCAAGATGAAACACATACGTGAGATGAGATTTATCATTAGCCCTTATAACACTACAGGGCGATATATCGGTCTAACGGTTATAAGTTAAAACAGCATTATATCGGCGGTAAAATGCTTCGGTGCTTTTAGACCTATTTTGTCGAAATGAGGAGAGGTGAACATCTATTCTTTTATTGAAAACACTTTTGCTAGTAAACAAAAGTATCTAATGAAATTGGCGGAATTTGTATCAGACCCTCACTAAGTTTTAGAACATCACCAAAACCTCACTCGTTTGTAACTGTCCAGGAAAAGCGTGCGAGAAAGAGGACTTAAAGCTGTAGAGGGCGTTTTTGAAGCTTACAGATATCTCAAAGACTATCTTCAGAACGTAAGTAACAACCTGTGAACGTGCACATTTGTTTTCCTGCTTCTCAAAATGCAAAATGCTAAAGTTAGCAAGCTCGATGAAAATAAGTGCTGTCAGGTATTTGCCATTTTTTTTCTCAAACAGTTTGTTGTCTCTTTTGAAAATTCGAATCGAATTATCTTATTTATGATATAAATATATTTAACTCTAAGATCTTCTATTTAGACTTCTCCCATATCGTTTTGTGGTCATCATTCATAGCTTCAGTCGTCAATTTTGTTTTAAAAAACAAAGCATTCATTTTGCGATTGACTGAACACCTTCGTTTGAAATTTTTTTACGATGACAATAGATGCTGTTTTTATTGCCCCATTTTGCTGTCTTTAGCATCACATCACCTCACCCGTTTTCTTGCGATAATTTTTCCATCTGGTGTTTTATACTTTCATTCCCTCTTTCTTCTTTGTTTGCCTACACAGCCACTTTCTCGTAATACATTCCGTTACAATATCCAACATTATGTGTCGGTGTTTGTGATGAAACCAGGGTAACATTAGGCACAAGTCTCTCGGACTAGTAAAGAAGTAGAGTCCTTCAAATCCAAAATATGCGCCACTATCAACTAATTTCATTGCGATAAAGTTAGAATACCTCAGGAGATAATTATTAAAATGTCAGGCGACCAGAGCAAATTAAGCGCATGTCAGGATTTTGACAAAATGAAAAATTATCAAAACTGTCTTGCATGGCTCTGAAGAGTTGGACAATTTTATAAAACCAGCTTAGCTACATAGAGGTTACTATAAGGGCTTAAGTCAAAATTAGTCTCGTCGACTTGTGCCTGATTCGCTTTCGTTTCCTTACATTATGCTTAAGTTAAAATTTGAAAAAAAAACATTTTTTATGGGAGTGTAAAAAAACACTTCATGAAAACGTTAATTAACCAACATGTCATACTTCTGACTTGTCCTTGATTTACCCTTATTGCGCCACTATTATAACTGATGTATTTTCTTCTTCTTTTTTTTTACATGACGTACATGATCTATCTCCCCTCCCCCCGCCCCACTGTCAGGTGTATATGAAGAACACCAGACAAAGCCCTGGTGTTGGAGCTCTGGAAGGCGGGGCAGACTTCTACCAGGCATGTCTCAACTGGTACCTCTCACTAAATATGACTCCAGAGGATATCCATAACCTGGGCCTTAAAGAGGTTGCCAGAGTCAGTGCTGAGATGCACGAGGTAAGTTCGGGTCATTGATATGTGTTTATAAAGTCCAGTTCAGTTACTTCAAACCTCTGGGAAAAATATATAATATCAGAATAAAAAAAAAACAAAAAACAATTTATCAGTATACATTTTTGAAAGAGCTGGTTGTAATGGTGAGGATGATGATTGATGTGGTAGACATAGCTATTATGAATATAACGGGTTGTTTTGTTGTACTCAAGCATTGTACGGCAGTGTAATCGAGTATGGTTTGGAATTGAACTCGAGTATGATTTTAAATTGTACTCGAGTATGGTTTGCAGTTGAATTCGAGTATAATTTTACATTGTACTCGAGTATGGTTTGAAATTGTACTCGAGTATAGTTTGACTCACCGAATTTAACTTAGCGAAAGATTAAAGATGGTATAGTCTTTCAACAATCAGAATTCAACTTTTAAAAACAAAAAGACCTTGAAAATAAAAGATTGAACATAATGTAGACCCCTTCATCCATCTATAAATGCTGTGGAAATAGAGAAGGTTAGCGATAACTTGTAAAAACATCTACATCGTCATCTACCGCCAACAGTGACGATACTGACATGTTACAGATAATGTAAACGAGTGTTATGTAATAATAACCTTATCTACACTTTCATCCTGATGTAATTTTTTCCTTCAAGTTTGCCTATAAGTCTTGTATTAGAATACCCGCCGTCAGCTCTTAGATTCTAAATGAATGATAATGAGAAAGTCTTTTGTCGGCCTAAGGGATACTATGTAATAAAAGTTCCATCTTTCCTTTTTTACCTCCAGATAATCGAGAAACAAGGTTACCACAACTATTCTATCCGAGAGTATTTTACACAGCTGAAGGAGAGGGAGGACATGTTCTTTGATACAGAGGCAAGTAGTTTTCCTATTCTTGTGTACCGGCTCTGTGGCCTAGCGGTAAGACACTCGCTCAGAGATCGGTAGATGCGTGGTTCGATTCCCGGCCGAGTCAAACAAAGGACTTTAAAATTAGTATTAGCAGCTGATCCGCCTAGTGTCTGGCATTATGGATTTAGTGTTAAGTCTGGTCGGCCCGGTATCAGAATAATGTGCCTGTGTGTTGTGTACGCAAGCACGCTTTCAATTGTCCACAGCGCCGTCTCTGATATAACCTCGAAGTTGACTGGAACGTTAAAATTCAAACAACCAACCAACCTACTCTTGTGTAACAGCAATTAGTTAATTGTTACTATCATTGACGTTTCTAGCTTAAAGAACAAAACGTTACTTTTTGGTCACTTTCAATAGACAGAATCTTTTTCTGTCAATTTATAATATTAACAAATTCAAAATTGCCAAAAACCTCAGTATTTCTTGAAGTTATTCCTGCTCGTTTCATAAGTCTCTATATTTTGGATTTCTCTCTTTTCTGTTTGTTGCCACCTAGCACGTCACAGAAAAAAGTGATCGCGCTCTCAATTATTGTTTCATAGAACAAACATAAACGGCTACTCTCTACATTAAAGGTACTCAGTTTTCCTAAAAGTTGGTGTCTTGTACTGATATGTCTACAGATAATTTCCGCATGGAAATTCCGATTTCATGAATAAATTTTGGTTATGACAAGATAGTTGTATTTGTTAACAGTTTTACTCGAAGTAGTTAGCGCAACTATGGGTTGTAAAGACATCCATCGGGGATCCGTTCTTCTTCACGCTAGGCTTCGCTGTACAGAAACCCTAGTTGTGTATATGGCTACCTCTATTGTTAAAAGAGCATTTAAAGAGCATTTTTATATACCGCTTATCCACTAATATGCTCTAAGCGCTTTACATAAGGTCCCCGACAGGCCATTCCCAACCAAAGTACCTTCTGAACCCACAGAGGAGCAGCAAGTTAAGCGCATCACACTAGCATTCTGACAAGATCTTTCACTGCCTATAGTCGGGTACTCGTTTAACGCATGAGTGAGGCGAAGAAATGTGTGTAAATAACCTTTCTCAAGGACTAAACGTCGACCTGCCGAAAGCAGGACTCAAACCCCGGACCTCTCGATCCAAAAGCCAAGCTTCTACCACTACACCACGACGCCACACGCCTAATAATAATATAGTTATATATGAAATTTTAAAAAAAGCTTTCAAATATATCCACTAATTTTTTTTAAATTTTAAATTTTTTTAGTTGAATAACTAAAACCCGTGCTGTTTTAAAAGCTTACTTTTTTCCTCTTGACGCTAAGATTTGACCATTTCTAGAAAAAAAACTTGTCTAAATCTGTTAATTAATGCAAGCATTCTATCTGAAATTTGCAGATATTTAATAAATGTTTTATACGATGCTTCTCTCTCCCCATTAGGAGGATATTATTGCGGAGTATACAAACATCATCGAAAAACGAATCGAGCCCCACCTCAGCAAACTTTTCAAAGACCAACCTGGACTACCTATAATGTAAGTTTGTAATTTTGAAAATAAGATGAAGATACCATGCTTCTTCTTCTTCTCCTTCTTGGTCTCTATGTCGACTTCAAATGGTGACCCTCGTCTGGTGTATGAAGCTATAGGTCTTTTCTTGTTCTTCAATTGTAACCCTGAGTTTGGTCTGCAGGTCAGTTGGGATGCTCCAGACTCCTTGTCTAAGCATTCTATAATTCTTGCAGCCTTGTAGGACATGTACTACTGTTTCAACAGCTTCTCCACACGAGCAGAGGTCAGTGTGGCCAATCTTGTATGTTTTGTACGGATGCGCTTTTCTTCATTTGTGGTCAGACCTCAAAACATGGTGCCGCGTATTATTTTTCTCACTATGATGAAGATCCCATTAAATTATATATTTTGAGATGTAAAAACGTATTGAGGCGTATTTATCAAGCTTTGTGAAAGCCTTAGCCTATGTCTTCGAAAAAATTGTAGGAAGATCTACAAGAAAGCTTTTTTATGTTTACCTATAGAGACAGTGGCGAGATAACTCTATTATAGAACGATTATACTAAAATACGTGTCAGATTAGACACATAACATTGCACCTGTAAATGATTCCCACTTGGCGGCAATTTGAGTCGATAGTTCTATGATGGCTTTAAAAAAATGAAAACTAAGAACAAGAGCAATATTGCTAACCGTCCGTTTTTTGTATTGATTGATCGTGTAAAGATCTATTCATGGCAATGTTTTTGCTTCACAAAAAGTGCACAAAGATGTAGTATTCTCACTCTTTTTGTGGATCAAATGATCAATTTACATGGCGCGAATGTCATATTAAAGGTCATTTCACATGACGCGTGTACCGCACGGAAGATTTCGGACC
>BMAT01000780.1:0-28652 GCA_019649035.1 Elysia marginata | reverse complement strand
TAGTAGTAGTGGTAGTAGTAGTAGTAGTAGCATTAGTAGTAGTAGTAATCCTAGTAGTAGTAGTAGTAGTAGTAGTAGTAGTAGTAGTAGTAGTAGTAGTAGTAGTAGTAGTAGTAGTAGTAGTAGTTGTTGTTGTAAAAGTGCTAGTAGTAGTATTATGTGGGTTCCGAAACATTTACAAGTCGGAAGTTCGGGTTATACCAAAGACAGATATTTCGGGCATTTCTACTAGAAAGACTACGTCTATCCACTGCTAATTTCATACCTTAAAAAGCTTTCAATAATTAGTAGTAGTAGTAGTAGTAGTAGTAGTAGTAGTAGTAGTAGTAATAGTAACAGTAGTAGCAGCTGCTGGAGCTGTAACTGTTGTAAGGAAATTTTTTTTCTTTTCCGAAAAAATCTTCGATTGCACATTCTATTTGACACATTCTTGATTTAAATGTCAGTCTAAAATTGATAACAAAATGGTTTATGTGATGAGACTATCAAATGATTAACGTGCTGGTAAAGCCTGTATATTTTGTTTGTACAAAAACAGATTTCCAAAACCGAACTCTTTTCTCTCTTACCAGAATGGGTTATTATGAGTCAGAGATTTTCCGAGCGGCTCGTCTGGTTGTTGACTCAGGTCTTCATTATTTCAAGTAAGTCATATCATATTTCTTCGCAAACAAAAATTTTCCGATTTTTTCCAATTTTTTTTAATTTAGAAAAAACCCGAAACTATGATTGGTTAATTTCATTCTAGTTTTTTAATCTTTGCCTCTATATAACCATGAAGGTTTTTATCAACGTGTGTTTAGATATGATAAAATCGTTTATTACTTTTATTGTTGATTTCCAGTTGGACTCGCAGTCAAGCAATAGACTTTTTCATGAAATACACAGCGGAAACATTTGAAGGTATTTCTCAACAGCTTGTAGATTTGAATTACCAATTCTCCTCTGTAGTTAATATTTTTTTAGAAAGTTGATCCAGAGTAGTGTCCCATCTCTAACACACAATGGCTCTGACCTAAATCTATCTATTGGCGCAGACTTGTGTATTGAAGATCTAAGAGCGTTTTTTGTTTTAAGTTGCGTGATAATTTTTTTATCGAGCGACATAAAGAAATGCGCAATTTGCATAAAGGAATGCAATAGAGGTTGTGTTACCCAAATTTTGACTTAGATTTAGGTCGGAACCATATTTCTATTGTGTTTATTGTCATTTAGATTTATGGATATTTTAAGATAATTGCTTTAAACGAATGTGCTATCAGAAACTAATAACAATAGAGACTATTAAAACATATATGATAAGTATGTTCCGTAAGTTTCAAAATATTGTATTGTATTACCGGGTAAACCATTTTTTTTCATAGTGTTCAGTGTTGTCTTGAAAATATGTCTTCAAAACAGACGTCAGCATATCCGTCTGAATTTTTAAACTAATGATTTAAACACCTCAAAAATCCCACTTCTGGTGTTGAAATCTCATTCAAAAGGAAATTGATTGATGTAAATAATTGTAGGGCAAAAAGATGGTTAAATAGTTGACGCTACATATTCATCTTGACAAAACATGGCAAAATAAGCGTCATATTGTTAGAGATAGATGGTGTTGAGATGCCGCATGTGTCTTAACCCCTAACTCTACAGTAACCATTGGTCGTTACAGCGTGTTGAACAGGAACTATTTATTTCCCTTTTTTTCTTACCTTGTCTTAATAAGTTTCTTTTTAAATACTTTTGTTTTTGAAATTATCATCACTGTATAAATAACCGTTAAAACTTAGCAAATAAGCTTATTTTGTTAGATCCCCTTCAACTCAAACTTTTGGGTTATCTAAAATTATAAGATAGTCTTTGGTGAGGGAAGGCGGGAAAGGGGGGAGGGGGTGAATTACTGTCAGAAATTGTGACTCATATTCAAATTTCGTTCACGCATAACGGAGAAACCAAAGAGATCTCTTTTGTCCGTTTTTGTGTAGATATTATTGCTTGGTGATATTTTCAACTGACCGAATGATACCCCTCACTGCATAAAATCATTTTTTTTCCAAAAATGAAATAGATTTGTCACCATGAAATAAAGGCTAAAAAAAATCCTTCCCATATAAAAATAACATACACAGAAATACACTTTACTATTGGAAAGATTGGAGTAGCCAAAAACTTTCATAAATTAGAATAACAACATTTTTTCTTATCTTTCCTAGATGATAATAATGAGGCGAAGTCGTGTATCCTTACTTTTCTATGCTAAAATCTTCCTGTTTGTTTCCTTTATAGGTATAGAGGTGGAGGTTGACCGCTACATCACGTGGCCAGGCCAGGCCACAGCTTACAAGGTTGGCGAGCTCTGTATCAGAGCGCTGAGACAAAAGGCTGAAAAGGAGCTAGGTGAGAGCACGCATTCTTTCCACTGTTTTACAAGCCTTGATAACAAAACCGTGCACATTAATAAATTAATTATAATTATGTCTTGCTATCAAACAAAAAAAAATCGCAGGTCGGAATTTTTATTTCAGAAAAGGCTTAAAAATAAATGTATTTGTCTTTTTCTCCATGTTTCAAATGGAAACGATTCTGTTAATCTTATTTTCACACCAAATCTTGACAAAGCCATAGATTTTAAACTTTAGGAAGCTTCATAAAATGCATTGTGAAAGTGTGAATGCCTTTTAATGTCAGCAGCGACAGTCTAGTTATTTGTACTGCTTCGCGATAAGAAACGTACATACCAAAAGTAATTATAGTAGTGACTGAAATGCATAAAGAGGACATTGTCAGATCAGGTAAAAATGAAGCGGGTGTAAATAAACCCTTCTTTATTTCATATTCTCGTAACATCATAATGATATGCACTTAAACTTTTTGTACTCTATTGATGCCCAAGACCAGCATTAGTTAACACGAAAGTGGGATCAATAGTATCGATCTGTTGACCAGTCTCTGTTAAGCAAATTTACACGCTTTCTATCAGTTTTCTCTTAGAGATTAAGTATTTTTGCATGTACCTTTATCATCAATATGTGTATTAGTTTGACAGGCATTATAAAAGTCTTGTTTTCTTGTGTGGTTAGATTTAGAGTGATGTAAGAATATCAAAATGTTATCTATAGTTGGTTTCAAATTGCAGCCCTATGCCCGAGTTATTAATGAGAGAAGTGATTCTCGAGGTTTAGTCCTTTTATTCCAATGTAACCAAAAGAGTAGCTTTTTATCTTCACATTCTTGAACAAAGAGCGCTCACATTTTGGTTCTGTAAACTTTTTCAAGACAAACGTTTTAGCACTATTTGTGTTAACTAAATTTTTTGTTTTTCCCCTCTGATTTCACCATTTTCACCGGACCTTTCAATGAACTGGTTTAGAGCACAGTGCAATAACTATGTTTACTTTACTTTAAGATGTTTATAAGATATGATTTTAAAAACTTTTAGTGCACTTAAAGGCTATGAACTCTTCTTTCGTTACACTATAGCTAATTATTTTCGGGAAATTTAGCTTTCATACACAGCGCAACAGTGTCGCCAAAAGAGCAGCGCCGCTAATGCCCCAGCAGGCACGTACATTTAAGCCACTTTAACCTTTTCAGGGTGTTGCAGGCGCATTTTCACAACTTCAAGCATTGCCTGTAGCTAGGAGCCCATTTTAGAATTGGGTGGACTGTAAAAATTAGAGTAAATTGCTTTCCCAGGGCAACTGCAACATGGCATGGTCGGGAATCGAACCGGCGACATTTTTTTATATTTTGTACTCTTAAAACGCGAATAGTCTATAATCTACAAATTATTAGATACTTATATATCTATTAAACACTAATCCATCTGCGAATATCTTATAAAGTTTAAATATTAATTTTTATCTGTAGTATTTAATCTGGTACATGTAGGAGCCTTTCAATTATCATTATATTGTTAAAGCACCTTTGATATCCATTTGAATTTTTTTTAGATATTTTCATGAGTATTGTAGCGCAATGTAGCACAGCTTTAGTCATGGATCATAGGCGCATTATAAGTCCATAATAAACTTTAAAAAAAACACCCAAAACTCAGCTATGTATAATTAAATGGTCCTAAAAAATCACCCTTTCTATAACTAGTTGGTCCTAAAATTCACCCCTTTGTATAGGATGATTGTCGCTCTAAAAATCATGCCATGTTATTTCCTCGTGGTCTTAAGATCCATCCCTTTTGTATTTATTCCCAGGTAAATATTTCGATGTTCGGGAATTTCACATGGCCGTGCTAGAGAACGGAGCTCTACCCTTGCCCATCTTGGAAAACCAGGTCAATAAATGGATAAAAGAATTCCGGAAGCGGAAATTGGAGGAGGAGGAGATGGAAGACGAAGAGTGTCAGTGCATAGTATTACCCCGCGCCAAGCCCAGAGTGCAGTGCAAGAGATCCGCTGCTCCAAGAAGTAAAAGAAATAGGGCGACAAGGTTGTTTAATGTTGCCTGGATGTGGTTGGTGCTGTTGTCGTCAGTGGTAGTAGTGCTGGTTGTTGGTGGTGGGGTAAACGTTTGATCAGTGTCGTTGTTGTCTTTATAAAAAAACCTTTGTTACTTGTACATGTTATACAAAATATGATTTCCCTTGCTCGCTCTTTACATGGGTTCCCCGACAGGACATTATCAACCAAATCACATTCTGAACTCACAGAGGAGCAGCGATCAAAGCGCATCACTTTAGCATACTGACATGATCTTTCGCTGCCTATAGTCGGGTACTTTTTAACCCATGAGTGAGGTGATGAAGTGTGTGTCAATAACCTTTCCCAAAGGCTAAACGTCAACCTGCCAAAAGCAGGACTTGAACCCCGGACATTTTGGTCCGAAAGCCGAGCGTCTCCCTTAAGTACCGGGCCTCAGATACTTAGTAAGAATAATTATGCTTGATTGTAAGATTAATCAGACTTTGTACTTTTACTTTCGGTTTCAAAAAGATTAAAAACAGAAAATAAGAAATAAACCTGCGATAAAGAAGGACAGAGCGAAGGTTGGCACACCGAAAGAAAATTCAGGGGGAATGCAAGGCAAAAGATATAAAAAAAGACAAAATACAGACGGACAGAGAGAGGAAGAGAGGGAGAGAGAAAGAGAGAGAGAGAGAGAGAGAAAGACAGACAGACAGAGACAGAGACAGACAGCCAGACAGAGGGTGGGGGGGATAACACGAAGAAAAGTCACAATTGAAGAGATGCAAGAAGAATTTAGAGAGAAAAGAAAACATGCAAAGGTGCTTTAGTGAATTACAAGTATATATCATAACAATCTACTATTTCTTTTTTTGAGCTGTGTTTTCAAAGTCTATAATGTGGCGCAAAGGTATTTGTCGACATGATTTTCTAAAATTAAATGTTGAATTTTTCTTTTGAATTTCTTTTCTACATCGTAATTTTAATGGATGCAATTAGTATTTTATATTGCTATGATGCTTGTTAATGCTTTATGAAGTGCTGTTAGCGGAGTGTAATCACAACAGATATAACGTATATCAAAGCTTTTTAGATTGATATGGGAAGAGCGTGTTTTAAAATTGTTGTAAAGATATCTACACATGTATGATACATTGCAATGTTTTATATGAAATCGATGTGCTTACGATAGACTGTAAAATATAAATAATATACAAAAAAAAAACATTGCTTTCAAATGTTTCCAATGAATTGTGCTCTCAGTGATGAACAAAAATGTACTTAATTTTGAGAAACATCATTTTATATCATTGATGTAAGAAATGTATTCTTATGTTACAGTTCTTTAAAGACGCTTAGAATAATGTTATGGATTTTAACTCACATAAAAACTGTGCCTGTCGAACTGCTTTTTCCTAATACAAAGTTGAATCTTTTTTTAAATAGAATCATAAAGAGATCTTGAATAAAAAACCACATATTTCCAAGCTAATTTTGACACTTTAAGAACTGTATTAACAATCGATAAAATGTGTGATACTTTATGATTTTAGTTAAAAGTTGGTCCTGTTTTTTGTAAATTGTGATTAAAGAGGGAAGTTGCGGAACTTTTTATTTTGTGGAGCTTGCTCGTAGAAAAATAGACTGCACACGTACCGCAGTCCTTTCACTCAATGCATATTTAATATTTGTTGTGCACATTATGTATATAACAGAATTAAAAGTGAAGTAGTGATACCTTATTCACAAATCGCTAATATAAATTTTTAACTGTTTATTAGAGCTGTATCTGTTAATTTCAGTTTGCAGTAAAATAACAGCAGTTTTGCTTTTACAATAGAGAAGTTTGGTTTGATAATGACAAACATTTTAAGATGTAAAACTCAATGACATGATTGTTGTTTTTCAAGTCTCATAAGGCATAAAGCATAAGTCTCTCATTTTATCCACATTATTCTTAAGCCGCACGGCTTAGTTTTGAGATAAAAACTTTCAAAGTTAGCTGGTGTTCTGAAGTAAATGTTTTTTCTATTTTAGATATTTAAACTAAATCCATTTCTCAACCGTTTTTTACACCTGATTCATGTTGAAAATTATCATTTTTTGTGCTTAATAATTATTTTTTTGGTTGTTTTGGACTCTATATCTCTGTAGTAATCTAAACTTAAAACGCAGATTTTCTCCCTTTATAAAATTTCACAAGTCCTAACTCTGTCGATTTCAAACGGCTCAAACTTCACACAAAAGCACGATAAAGGTTTTCCTTTGTCATGTATTTGAAACTAGAGTAAACAAGCTTTTCTCAGATACTAACGTTACTACCCTCCAAGTTCGACCTAAGACTCATTTGAGACATTTTTTTCAATAAAAAAGACATTTGTACCGCGTTGGTTGTTTGAATTTTAACGCCCCAGTCAACTTTGAGGTTATATCAGAGACGGCGCTGTGGACAATTGAAAGCGTGTTGCCACACTGTGGTATAAGGGGCGCCTGCGTACACCACCCCCAGTCCCATTATTCTGACACCAGGCCGAATAGACTTAACACTAAATCCATAATGCCAGAAACTAACGTTAGGTGGATCAGTTGCTAATACCAATTTTAAGTCCTTGGTTTGACTCGGCCGGGGAGCTCTGAGGGAGTGTCTTATCGGTAGGCCACAGACTTGTTTATTTTTAACCTGAGTGTGTTAACTAAGCGGCTCCTCACGTCCAGTTCGCAGTAGCTTGATGCTTGAGCATATTCGACATTTTGCTCTTTGAATATCCTCCATCGGTTCCTGACTTGGGCAAGAGATCGTAGGTGATGGTTTCGATTCTCAGCCGTTTTTTAGTTTCGAATTTAAAACCATCAATTTCTACGAGGGTCCTCGATATTAATTTTATTTTTTTTAGCATCGCTTTTATGTCGAATAAGTTAAATCTTGTACGTTTGTACATGTATCTCCAATTACTGTCACCCGCAAGATTTTTGTCTCTAAATATATGTGTAAATTATATCACAGATATAATTGTTTTTTTAATTATTTTTGTTATGTACAGTGTGTAAATATAATTCTGGCATCCATACAAATGGGTCGACGTTACTGATTGATACAAAATGTAAAAAAATAGTTAATCATTCATTCCTTGTAATTATGTAATAAAATTGTCCCTCATAGTAATTCATACCATGTTGCTTTGAGTGTATTTTTACCAACAAATCTTGTTAAAAGTAGTTAAAAGAGAAACGCAGTTGCTGTTATTATTACTATTATTTGGTTTAATGGCATTGATGTGGCGTGCGTTTGAGCTAAAAAGAATGTGTGAAGTAATGATGCAAAACTGATGTCCAGGCCATGTGACAGAACTTTTTAAAGGTAGCTATACAACGGTGGACAGCGTGAAATGTAAAGAGACGATAGTAACATGTAGAACAAGTTCAGACATTACGTTAATATGTTTCAAAATTTTGGAATAATTTTAGACAGTTATGTCATGCCTAACTGCAGTTAAAATGTACCTTTTTACCTTAGCCGGAGACACTTCTTTGTAGAACAAATTAATTTTAGGAAGAGGCTCTTGATATTACAAATCTTCGTGACTTTAACTTCAGTCTGGTCAGTGTACCATGTCTTGATTTATCAAGGTCCTCGTGAAGAAATAAGGAAATCCGAAACTTGTAGAGGCTGTTTCTTCTTTATTCGTTTTCAATAATGTAATAATTATAGTCTCACTTGAGTTTTAAAAACAAGCGTTACTAATATTTGCGAATTTTACCGACACATTTTATTCAATTGGTAAGAATGGTACAATTTAAGATTTTTAAAAGTATTTTCTCGCAAATATTGGTTAACGTAATATTTTGTGCCGTGACCAAGTAATTCGTTACGAGTGTAATTGTTATGTACAACGATTTCCATTAGACTACTTGTAAAGATGTGTTAAGGCCAATTTAAAATGTTTTGCTTTGAAAATACTTTTTTTCAATGAAACTGAAAAAGACCTTCACTTTTAAAACATGGAAAAAAAAACATATCAGGCAGAGCAAAAAGGCCTTATCGGAAGAAAACATGACGCCTCAAACCTAGGCTAGATCTAATTATAAAAATTTTTTTCTTCTTCTTCATAGTAGCATAGAAAATCGTCATTTTTTATCGTTTTGAAAGGCATAACCTTTATATCAGTTCCAATATGTTCAAATCGGTTGATATTGGAATGGCTAGCTTGACGAATTCATTGCTTGCTGAAGTTCACATCAAAGAAATTATTTGTCTCACTATCAGTCAGAACGGATCGGATGTCACAATATTTATTTCTAAGTCGTTAATATTATAAAAAATGCCTTTTAAAATTGCAATAAAACCATCAAAACGTTGAAGAAAAAAGGCGATCTAACATTAAATACGAATACCGACGTGCAATTTATTTTGACAGTTCACACAAGTAATTTTATGCAGGACAGACTATCAGAAAGTAATGGAGCAAAGATTTTGTCTTTGTAAAAGAAGTCTAAAGTATAAAAAACCCCTATTATGCTCAAGCCTAAACTTTTAACTCTGGAATGCGCTATGTACCTATTTCTGCCTTCTGTAGTACAATGCACTGTGAACGTACGCCGTACTTACTTGATAATCCACAATTTCTACATGTTGACAAAGTTTATTGATCTGGATTTATTTTCTACACACCCTCGTTATAAAAAAGCCTTTATCGTATCTCTACAGGTCTTTAAATTTCACATCAAAGTGTGTGTGTCTTGTTGACATAGTCGCCCTGCGTAGTCACAATAAAGGGGGGCCTAGATAGCTCAGTTGGTAGAGGCATCGCTTCGTGGCCCAGAAGTCGAGGGTTCGAGCCTCAGCCGAGCACAGTCCGGGCCCCTACTGGTTGGGTCGGTGTCAGTATAATGTGACCGGCTGGGGCTAAGTCATGGTATCCCCGCTAGTCTCTGGGTGGCAGCCCGTAAATTGTCAGTGGGACCAAAGCCCTGAGAGCACCTTTGAAGTGGAATTGGGCTTGAAAAATGTCCTTCAATCACAGCCACAATGAAGAACTTGATTCCGTTGATAAGCTTTAAATGTTTGGTTTACACTACACCAGCTCTGCCTTGAGTTATGCTAATATGATTTGGGCCCCTGCGGCAGTTCTTTTAGCCGAGCTTTGGTGATGTTGATAAAACACCAATGCTTTAAGGTTTGTTTTCATTGTCTTGCAACTAGTCCAAATGAGTGTTAAGTCAAAATTAGAAAGTAGTCAGATATTGATATCACAGAAAAGCTTATTTATTCTACTTTCAAATACAACAAATGGAAAAGCTTTACCATACTTGTGTATGAAGTTACAGCGATTTGAAATCGGCAGGGTTAGGTCTTTTCAAAATTCAGAGAAGGGAGAAAATTGCATCTAAAGTTCAAGCGACTATAAAGGTGTAGAGCCTTAGCAATCATACTTGTTTAAGTTAAATACATAAAACATGAAACATAAGGTGGGTGGAAAAACTGTTCAGAAATGTTTCTAGTTTCATTATATCAAATTTAAAAAAATTGACGTCTGAACACCCGCTTAATTTTGAAAGCCATTCCACTTACAACTCATTTAGACAGGATGCAAGACGTTTACATCGTCCAAGAATTTTCTTTTATTTATCTACTAAGGTTTCTTAGGCTGTGCATATCGCACTTTTTTAGATTCTCGAAAAAAAAATAATACTAGTTTAGATAAGATTGGTATGCCAAACCTTTGCTATCTTCATTCAAAAAAAAAAACCAAGCAAAATATTACATGGAAATTGTAGAAAAATATTTTTATAAGTTTCGTCAATGATGTAATTTTACAATAGAATCGAAACCTAGGACTAAAAAATACTAACTATTTTGTCCGGCTCAGGTATTAGTACTAAGTGATAATTTTTTGTCCAATGATGTGTCGAAAAAACTTGGCATGAGCATAATACCCTCACGAGAACTGTTGTCCTCTATGAGTCTAAAAAAAATTAAGTCAAAGTATCACTGATATTCATGGAAGCCACTGGAAGTGACCGGTTCACAAGAAAGGCACTCTCTGTGGATAAGTTTACTAACGCTAGAGGTAAATTAACATGAACTTTGAACTTTTTACATTTTACAGTTCAAGTCTTTGCTCCTCCAAATGCAGACTAGAGACTTTACTCTGTTCTTCCAGCAGGCGATTATACTATACTGAAGCTCAGTTTTTATAGCGATACTTTATGGCTGCCTGTTAGGCGCTCAAGTAGTTTTACTAGCATTTCATTTGTTAGCAATGCTCATAGCCAGGGACTCATTCCATTATATGTGCTCTTAAAAATAACATTTTTTTAAGCGAGTACCGTGAAATTTAATTTACCAGGTTTTCTATGTGATATGAGAATTTTTTTAAATATGCATATACAGGCTTTATATAGATTTTGAAATCAAAGAAATACTGATTCTTAAGTCAGAGTACTTTAAGGGCCAGACATCAAATCGACCAATAAACCAAAAAAAAAATAAACTTCAAAATAATAAAATACTGATTGCTAAGTCAAAGCACTTTTTGGGTCACCCATCAAATGTTTCTTCGCAATGGGAGAGAAATAGGGAAGAATAGTGTATTAAAGTACACATATATGATCACGAACAAAGCAACGCAGGGATAGCCAAAAATTGATATTTATGTATATATGTATTCCACTTTCCCACACACCCAAAAAGCTCGAAAGACGGAAGAAAACTCACAATTAATTTATACTTTTGGCTGGCTAGCTTCACAAGTTCGTTGTTCAAGCTAGGTTACATCTACATCTATACTATACAGAAAACTTGATACAGCTCTAGGAATCAATCTAGACAATCTAGGTTTTAGATGTAGATCTAAAAAAACTATTTAAGTGAAGTTTTGTTTTGTTCTTGGCTCTGCATGGCATGGCTATTTCAATGTTACGGAGGTTGGAGGCCGATATATTTGTTCGTCTGAATTATGAGTAAGAGAAAGAAATATGGACCAGTAAAGATTGTACAGAATTATATAGCATTAAGAAGAGGATAAAACAGTAACCTAATAGGGAAAGATAAAAAAAAAAGATGAAGAGAAGGTGATTTTTTAGGGACGGTAAGGGGGGGGGGGGTTAGGACAGTTGTAACCGTGTAGTTAGACAGATGAGTGAGAGAAAAATAGAATTGATCTATTCAAAGTTAAATAATTAATAGGCCGTTATTTGAGCACGTGAGGAAAAGAAATACAACTTTTGGAACAGTCCAGTCTATTACACCACCAGGTCGGGTACATCTTTACTGGCATTTTTTCTGTATCTTTGTTCATTTGTAATTCAATTAATCGAATTAAAATATTCTGTGCAATAAACATTTGTCTTTTTTTCCTTGTGTTTTACTAGGTTCCATCAACGAATTTGGTAAAATATTATATAGTCATGCGTGTCTACTGATACATGTATATCGATTCCACTGTTTCAAACCTCTCTTTGTCTTCTTTCATTCTATCACTCACGCTTTCTCTCTTTCCTTCTGTCTTTTTTTCTTTGCGTCTCTCTAGTCCTTGGTATTTCTCTAACCTTTTAAGTTTCTTCCTTTAGATCTGCATAAGTGTTTTGTCTCCTCCCTATCCCTATCCTTCTCACTTTCTCCCTCTCTACCTCTCTCGTTCCCTGCTCTCTCTTTTCCTCCCATTTTCTCCCTCTCTCGTTCCCTGCTCTCTCTTTTCCTCCCATTTTCTCCCTCTCTCTCTCTCTCTCTCTCTCTCTCTTTCTCTCTCTCTTACTTTTGTTCTTCATCTTGATTTGTACGTATCTATCTAATTATGAAGAGTTATTTGTTTCTCATCTTCCTCCTTATATTTTCGTTCTACCCACAGACTTCTCTTCCTTTCTCTTCTTCCGTGTGCCTTATGTATCTGCATCCTTTGACCGTGAGTCTCAGCTTATAAGTCGGTACTCACTGTTCACCCACCATAAAAATACCTTTCCCACGATCTTCTGTTTGAGCATAGATCGATGCATGCAATCCCATCCACGATCGATACCACTCGCACGCAATCTTGCCGTGCTGTAACAAGCCTCCTCAACACACCCACACACACACACACACACATCCCGACACACTAACAACTACAGCCTTTATTATCAACATCACAGAAGAATGCCAACAAAAAAAAAGAAGAAAAAAACCAGAACAGCTAAATGTTAAACAAATCAATCGAGCAATCAATCTGAAAATCGAAGTAATGGCTTTCATTGCGGCCAGCTGACTGATTGAATAAACTTGTTCGCTGAATTTTCATAACTATAACATTGCCGACTAAGTCCTGGGGCGAAAGCTGTCTCTCTCTATCAGAGGAATGCAAACAGATGTGATGAAAGTCATTGATTAAACCTACTAGTCTTGGTTAAGGTGGTGTACCTATCGCAGGCTAGTTAAGAGCCCGCACTCGTGCGTGCAAGATAGTGGTCTATTTTCCTTCTGAGATAGTCGTATTGTTCTAGATTAGTTTCTCGTAGTGTGGTTTTGAGGTGCGGACACACTGCGATAGCATTAGACAAATATTGTGTTTGGAGATATAATTCCCTTTGTTCTTTACAAGTGCAATGACGATATTACTTAAAAAGGTCATGTTGAAGAAGTGAAAAAGGTATTTTAAGTGATAAGTTCCAGAACAAAACGTTCTTAATTGTAGTGTTTTAAAGCTAAAATTTTGCTGAGAACCTTTCTTTCAATTTCAATAAAGATATCGTTTTGAGTCTTGTACTTTTCAGACCGCATTTAGATTAGTACTTGACACCATTAAACAATCTAATTTTTATCAAGGTAGGTATATATTTTAGCTTTAAAAAGAGGATTGAAAAAAATTGTATCGTCCCTCTTTTTAGGGCTAAAATATATACCCTTCTGAAAAATTTAACTTGCTAATCCACACAGCTCTACTTAGACTCCTGTTCAATTTACACGACATAATTATACGTATTAAACGCACATGTAATTTATCTGACTTACTCACTTCAGCTCACCTCAATCGATCTATTTGTTAAAGTATTAGGTAAGGTTTAATATGAGTAAGATATGCCTATGATATGTTAATTTAAGCTTTACTTCAGTGCTATAAACAAACGCCAGCAAATAAAATTTGATACAATTTTAAGCTCCACTTAACTATACCATGAAGCTTTGCATTTGCTGCACGCTAACAGTTAATTTTTTGTGACTTTGGTGATGTGCTTAATATAAGCATCCTCGGTATGTCAACACGAGTTGATGATCTTTCCGCTACGGTACTGAAATGTTCACTATCAAGCTAGACAAAAATGAGTAGGTCCCTGATGAATGTAGGCCTACCTTTGCCTACAAAGAATTAAGTTACTTAAATCATCAGCAAACAGATCGGAAATCATCATGGCAGATAATCTTTTTTTACTGAAGAAAACCTTACAGGCAGCTTGATGCAGTGTTTTGGCTCTCCTGTATTTACGCTATAATTATAAGATAATTTTATAAACTTAAAAAAAAAACTTCACTGAAGGAGCATCGGATATAGGTTGGATGCCGACCCGGTACTGAAGACTGGGACAGGCTGCTAGTACATCCTTGGCCGCATTATTATGTATATTAAAGAAACTTAGAAGACGTTAAAGTCAGAACAAAATCAAGTACTGGTCGCTCTAGATAAAGCTGAGATGGGTTTGTTTTGGTGATAACTATGATACAACGCCCCTTAGTACTACAATAGAACGACGTAATCTCAAGAGCTGGCTTTTCCAGACAGGTATGATATGCATGACACAGTCAACCTGTATGCCTACAATTATTAAACTACACACGACCAGGCCACAGTGGTAGGCCTATTACTATTAGACTGTGGTGTGTGTCACTTCTTGTATTCAAAGCGTCACAGCAGATAAGATGCTTTTGAATTTCTGTCGTAGGGAAGAGTTGGGAATTTCATACAGAAACGTTTTCATTATCCTCAGTGACACATTACAAGGAAAAATTACCGATAACGCAACAGTTCTGACTTCTCAACGGTCCAAGTGTGTGTCCGAGACTTTTCATATTGTGCTTTTTGTATTATCATTCAGAACGCTTGCTTATGCAGATAACAGGCTTCTAATACAAACTTGTGTGATATTTTTGCAAATGTTAAGGAAACGAAAAGGCGAAGACACTGTTATAGAATAGATCTACAGACGCATGGGCCGTTTGTAAATGAAGCACGCGATTCTATGGACTATAAAAACACATAGTTATTAATCAAGGTAAGTTGAGTAGTAACAATTTTAAAACTGTAACATCCGTCACTAAAACCTTTCCTGTTTTTTCGCTTGTCTAGTTATTATGAAAAATGTTACTTTTAAGAAAATCTCTGTATTTTCTTTTCATTTTCTAGTAAAAAATAAAAAAAATAACACGATAGAGAACTGATAGGCTTATCAAAATTCTGCTGTAGCTTCTCAGCCATTAATGGAAACGGGGAAAGATTTGAGTTTAGGATTAATGTTTTAAGAAAAGTAGATAAGGCAAGATCAAGTTTGTTTATTTTTAACTTTTCAATGATAAGATTTAAAAAGCAAATAAAGTGAACTAAAGTTAATTGAAATTACCGTGTAGAAAGCTATTTCTGTTGATTATTTTTGGTTGTGCTGATTTTTTTCAGATATCAAAAATTATGGCAAAAAGCTGTAATACAATCAAAAGATGTTCTTTTTTACTTTAATAAGGGATGTAAAAGAAAGGCACAAAGTTAAAAAACAAATATGCTTGGTTTTCAAAAAGTAGATATCATAAACGGATCATGCCATGCGGTAAATAGGATTTTAAAAATTTTAAACCAAGTGAGTACAACAAGCTGCAGACAATCACAAAATTCATATTCACCTGTTCTCACCTTTAAAATTTGATATCGTTTTGCCAAACGACTATACATGTAATTGTGTAAAGTAGCCTCATGTCTTAGTGGTGGTAAGAAAGAAATGATTTCTAGTGTGGAAAAAAGTAAATTTTTTATACTCTCAGTGAGATTATTGTAAAGCAACACCTTAGCAGATGCGCACAATGGCCTCATGATCAAGGAATAGACGCTCGCTTTATTACCCAGACCTGAAGGGGCCTGGGGTTCAAGCACAGGCATGGCAGGTCGACTCTCTGCTCAAGGCCTACTTTTTTGTCACACTCACACATCAAATAGAAGGCATCCATCAATGATAAGCAGTACTAGTATATACTAAGGACGCAAGTTTTAAATGCTGCTCTTCTGTCAGTGCAGAAAGTATATCGACTCGCATATTATCTCAGTTTTTTTAAGGTTTTAGGTGCTTGACAAAGTACGTTATTGGTTTCAACTTTATTCTGATGTTGCTTAATATCACCGCTTTACTATTAGTATAATCGTTTCGGAATATTTTATTTTACTACCCTTTAACAAAAAGTCTCAAAAAGTAAAGTGCGCAAAACAATACCTGTATAACACTAGGAACAAAATAACGATTTCAAGGCGTCGGCTCTAGTTTGCTGTAGTTGGACATTAGATCTAGTCCTCTAGAACTAGTCCGTTGTAGTTGTGCGATAATTATCTAGATCTAGATCTAGCTGTTTCCATATCAGATCACGCCTCTCAGATTATCTGTTTGAAGCTTTCAGATGTAGGAAACATCGTCTACACAGGAACAAGACAGTCATTTCACAACTAACTGTGCCCAAGGACAGCTGAATGATATTAAAGTTTGCGTAGGCGAGCTCGATGCCAGATTAGAGACCTTTAGCACACGCACCGTGTCTCACTACGCGTACGTGAAAATCGGGAAAGCAGATTGAAAAACTATAAAAATAATGAAACCAGTTTCTAAAAATAGACCCACAGACGTTCGCGTCATACTCACGCGTTGCTGCTTAAACTCTGTATTTATTGACCGACCGTAACCTCAGATAATATCTGTTCAAAATTTAGGCGTAACACAAAGTGTGTTTAAAAAAAAAAGATGTACACCAAAATAAAATATTACCAAATTTATAGACATTTTGCCTTTTTCATTAAAATTTTGGGGAAAATATTTCGCGCCGCGCGTCTTCTTTCTATAACGTAAACAACAAACATTGAGCAAAGGTTTTCTTGGAACCACATCATCTGAGCCCCTATCGGGAATGCGATTTCAAGAGAGAATTAGAGTAGCCGTTCTTGGCTGAAAGGCAGCCAAGGCGTTAGCGCGTTTTTTCTTCTAGTTTTCATTGTTTTGTTTCCTTCAAACTACTAAGAATTGCCTTGATAATTTATCACTATTGACTATTGAAATTTAAAACAAAAACCATCTTACTTTTGTAAGTCGAACATTTCATCAGCCAAAGCAATATCTTTTGTTTTTTCACTGTTTAGAAAACCTAAATTCTCTATACTAACTACATGTATATTTGTGGCATATCGGCTTTGTATTACGTGCTTTTAATGTTTCATACATATTTTTTCTTTGTAAAACTAAAAGCTTAATGCCTACATGAGCCATTTTGTGTGAAGTGCAAGATAAAATGGAATGCCATAAACGACTGATTGCAGCTATTCAAGCAAACCGTTGCATGTTGGTCCTCTTTACTTAAATGAAAATGAACCCGCGCTGGTTTCATTTAAAGCTCTCCCTATCGTGTCTGTTGGCTTTGCAGTAGCAAAAAAAAAAAAATACTATGGCTACATCTTGCGTTTTACGGCAAAAATCTATTGCACGTTTGAAAGGCAAAAAAACTTTAAAAAATCTTTCAGTTTCTAGATCTATAATTATGTTTTGATAAACATTTTGCATGTGGGTCTAAAAATTTAATAGCTTGTTTCAATCTTAGCGAAATGGATTTTTTCAACGTTGTCCATTGCGTATTTAGCGATTTTTGTTCCTTAGCCATGGAAGACATATTAATTTTCTTTATTGTTACGTTCACCAGCAACGTGTCAATAAAGTTGGAAAGACCTATCTAACAATAGGTGTCGTTTATTATTTTATTTTATAATTATGTCATTTTACATATAATAATGTGAAATACAAAAAAAAATATTTTTAAACAATAGACAAAGATAAAGAAAAGAAGCCGCAGATTGCCGCATTCAGGCTCTATAAGTTAACGTTTAAAAAGACACGTAGCTTGATAAATTGAGTGTGTGTTTGCATAATGTGCAAACATTATACTAAAAATCTCTGTAATTTTTACTTGGAATGAATCAAGGTAATTGCACTTTAAATTGTAAGCCTAAGTGAATTAAAAAAGCAGTATTCTGTTGTTGATGACACTAAGAAAGCATTGTTTTAAAGGTCTTGTGTTGGACACGACCTTTCAACCAGGAACGATAACTTTTGTTTTCCCGTTGATCTCATTCCCGATATTGTGCCTTTTTTAGAGCACTTTTGCCCCACGGTTATGTCCAGAAGTTTCTATGGGTTATGTTTTTAATCAAACCAAGCTGAAGCTATTAAAAATCGGTCTGAGAGTTAAAAAGAAAAGTTCACGTCGGTATCAAATTAAGGTACCTTGCAAGATTTAACTGTTGCATCGGTTTCCGTCTCTTCCTATTTCATAGAGGGAAAAATTGTTATCAAATTTTCAAACTTGAAAGCGGAAAGTTGATAGCGACGCTACATGTACTTTGTGTTTTGTTTGTTTTTGTTTCTGTGCGTGCTGTCTTCATGGCTTATCTTAAACTAATATGTAGTGTAATGCAAACAAAGTTTAACACAGTTTTTTTAGCAGTTGCATAAAAATCTTATCTTCAAAGATTCCTGAGAACCAATGTGTCATTCAGATAAGGTCCTCACAATTCTGAGGCCATCGTTTAGAAATTACGCCGACAGCACTGAGAAAAAAAGTTCGCTTTTTTTTGCACAGAAATAATAAAAATACATAGGCTGATTACATGAGATTCTCTTGTAACGTTCTCAAACGAATAGAAGGAAGCGAAAACACTTTTAACAGGTTCAGTAATGTTTCTGGCCAACATCTACTTCTGTGTACGGCATTATGTATCAAAACTGTTCAGAGAGCTTTTATTTAAGCTGCGTAAAATTTTCATTATCCTGCAACACACCTAAACTCTACACCCATATCTAATTTTTCGAAATTATAAATAATTTTGACCGTTTGACCTTTGAGCAGTTTTTCTGTTATCTATTTGTTGTTAAGTTTCTCGGTGCCTTTCAATTAGATTTCTTAGTTCTATGGGCTTCATGGTTGACCCTTAATGGTTATACTTAGTAATCTAATCAGCATAAGTTATGAAGGATAGTAAGCCGTAACTATCATCCTTATACCTTTGAAAACAGCCTGATTTTCTAGGTTGTTTGTTTTTATTGAACCGCTTTGAGCCTCTGTGGTTTTGCGCTCTATGAATGATTGCGGATAGCCTAGATAGCTCAGTTGGTAGTGGCTTCGCTCCGTGGCCAAGAGGTCACGGGTTCGAAACACAGCCGAGCACAGTCCGGGCCCCTACTGGTTGGGTCGGTGTCAGTATAATGTGACCGGTGGAGGCTAAGTCATGGTATCCCCGCTAGTCTCTGGGTGGCAGCCCGTAAATTGTCATTGGGACTCAAGCCCTGAGAGCACCTTTGAAGTGGAATTGGGCTTGTAAAAATACCCTTCAATCTAGGCCTATACACTCTTATATGTCTACCTAATTATCTCTTTCTCTAATTGTTTTCATGTATAATACTCTCTCTCTCTCTCTCTCTCTCTCTCACTTTCTCAGTCTCTCTCTATCACTTTCTTTCACATTTTACCATACGATGTTTTTCCTTTTCACCGTTTTTTCGGGATCAGAAAACGTTTAATAGAAAATTGACCCAGGAACAAAGTTAGAATAAACCGATAAGCAATACTAAGACGGAAAAAATAAAGAGGCAAAGTGGAACAAGGATGAGTTGAATCAGAGACGCTGTAATTATAGTCTCTTTGGTTATATATTTGGATAAAATTGGTTCTAGATGGTGTGGCAGAAAAAAAATGATTGAGAAGGGAGAGATATACAGAGAGGAAGAAAGTGATAGAGAGAGAAAGCGAGTGATAAAGAAAGAAAAAGAGACTAAGCGGAAGATGGAGAGGGAAATGAAGAAATGGAGATCAGAGGTACAAAACACACGCACTGAGAGAAATAAAGTTATCTTGCCTGAAAGGCATAGAAACCAAGAGAGAGAAAGATAGAGAATGAGAGAGAGAAAGAGAGATAGACAGACAGAGACAGAGATACATAGAGGGGAAACAAACACACATGAATAACATACGTACTGACAGACAGAAACAGGGATAAAGAGTAAGTAAAAAAAAATTATAAAGGAAGCGCTTATCCAGGATCAAGATAAAGCATATTAAATAGTCTATTGTTGAATATCATTATTAGACACTGTACGCTGTGTAACGAAGCTAAAAAGGGACCAAAAGGGACTAATTAATATAATGTTTATAATAATTTTTTTTAAAGTTCCATTGACATAATTTTGTAGTTAAACCAGACTCATAGTATGTTGTACATAGCCTCAGTAGAGCTTGCTAAGTATGTATTCTGAAACATGTTGTAAATTTCCGTCATTTTCCTATACAAAGAAACACCTTTGTATAACCGCAATAATAATGAGACTTACATACCTAAATTTCAAAAATAATTTCTTCTAGTTTTGATTGATCCGCATTTTTGTTTTGTTTTAGTGACTTCTTGATAACCGTTTTGATAGTCAAAATCAACGGGTCGTCGATCTGTTGCAAAAGTAATGCGGCCAGGGTAGACATTGACGAACTTCCATTTCTTTAGGCGTTACCGGTATTCGGCATTAGTACTTTGTTTAAAGGTATAAACAAACTTTAGAGATTTTTAAATTTTTGGAAATATTTATAGATCTTATAATTTGCTGCAAAGAATTTTATATCTACAACCCAGAATTAGATTTAAAAACCGCCGCACAAAGGGTAGAAAATCTTAAGTGAAACTCATAATTTAAACTTAGCATCGAGCTCTTCTTTTTATATTTCCAAACTTAAATTTTCCATAAATTGAAGTTTATAATATGAAAAGGGATAATTAAGTTTGTAACTAAGCGGTTTTCAATAAAATATTGAGTTTAACAGTTGAATTGAGATTCGCCCAATATACTTAAAGGAAAAAAATCTCATTCAATAAAAAAACAGGCAGAATTTATAAGACACTGGTACCTAACTGTCAGACCTCGGTATTTAATCTTTGCCTCTCCTTATGAAATGTCAAGAGACAGAGATATGATTTTTCCCACTAAATAAGTCTAATTCTTCTCTGGTAAGAAACAAAATAATTCTTTAACTTAACTTTAACAAGCTGTCTTGAATATCCCTTGTCCTCACACAACCTCTCAAATTTGTTTGTGCCATCTGGTGATGAACCGTTTCTACAAAAGAAAATCAGGTTTGCTTTCATCTAAATTATCTTTAAAACGCTTATTAAAACAAACGCCCCCCCCCCTCCCCAGGCACACCACCCCCATCTGTATATGTGGCAAACACAAAAAATTCAGATGCAATTGGATCAGATTAGCTTTGAATTCTAGCCTCATCTTAAACACACAGATGTGTCTATTATGAAGCATTTTAATAAGAATGTTTTAAATATGAATAAACTATATCTGGACATAGTAAAGCTTAGATTTGTTTTTTCCATTTCTTAAGTGGTATAGATAATACGTTTATCAATAGATTTTGAACAACTTTATTTTTAGACATAATTATTGTGTTTGATTTACCCTGTTCTCGCTCTACATTACTATATTGATTTTACTTTACTTATTTGTCACACTCATGTAGAATGTCTGTACAGAGCTCTGAAGACCAGTGGATTGCTATCCAGACCAAAACATTCGCCAACTGGGCCAACGAACAGCTAAGAATAGGTAAGTAAAGTGTTTAAAAATATATATAACTATCATATAATGCCGGGAAAAAGCAAAAATTATCTTCCTCAGATGTTTCGACTCTTATTGCACGAATACCTTTTAATAAATGTACGAAATGTTTGGCTTGGTATATACTTTTCCTTTGTCGCTAAATTTTATAAAGTTGTAAATATTAAAAAGGTTTGCATCTAAAATGAAAAGAAAACTAAACCTGTATGTATTTTTGTATCCTTCCGTAAATATACTATATCTTCCTTCTAGTTCAACGCACATAACTAGTGAAATACAAAAATCTACACAAAACGACCCGTTTAGTAAACTGTCTTAATTATTTTCAGGTAACAGGTCCGTGGAAGACTTGACAGCAGACCTCAGTGATGGCGTCCGATTGGTTGCTCTTGTGGAAGCTCTTCAGTTCCGGAAGATAGGGAAAGTGTATCAGCACCCAAAGAGTCGCATTCAGGTCAGTAGAGTTTTCTGTGTACGAGACGATTTTGATCCATGGTTGTTTTTGCTTTTGCTTTGAGTTGTTTTTTTTTGCGGTTGTTTTTTTTTCTCTTTTAATGCTTATACTATCTTTCTGACAAGCAATCGTGAATCAAAAGGAGGCAGAGGGGTATAGAAAAATTGTGAATTATGAGCCAATAAAATTTGCTCAAGAAGACATTTATGAGGCAACAAGGGTGCAACATTAAGAATAATTATTCTCAGATAGATTTGTCTCGCATCCAGGTTGAGTGAGTCGGATGTCGCAATTTTCACCTTTAAAGGTGCCGCTTTTTCAAACAAGGCATTTTTCAAAGCTTTTAGACAAAAAATGTTTTATTTTAAAAAACCAGTTTTTTGTGGATAAATGTTAAAACTAATTTTGTTTAAAATACAGAAAAAAGAAAAATAGTCCTTAAATTGTGTTTTCTCACAAAAAAAAAGAAAAAGAAATTACCGACTTCCAACACTTTCGCCCTGGGTGCTAGACATTTGTTTTTATTTCCTTACAGTGCGTGTTTTGCCCTTTAGGAGATTGAAGTTATTCTACCTTTGGCTGTTCTGTAGCCTAAGATAGGTTGTTTAAAAGCAATTAAGTAAGTTTGCGGTACAGCGGTTTTGTTTCATATTAAAAGCTTGACCTAAAAAATACAGATTGGGCGACTTGTGCCTCACCTAGAAAAAAATTAATGAGGTGGTGGGTGCCGAAGCTAATATAAGGCGTGGGTTCGAGTCATATTCAAGGCACACATTTTGGACATTTCCAATGAAAGCATACTTTTCTTATCTGCTAATTTCATACCCTTAAAATCTTTCAATCATTTGTCAATTTACGCTGATTGACTCACAAATATCCTGAAATGTTTTTAGTAAAGCAAGCCACAAAGAGCCTTGCTTGATTTCTTATTTTAGGTTAAAACTTTCAAGTGACTTATATAAAAAAAAGATTATTGTCAATTTACTGGTTATTATGTTTTCTCAAATTCAAGTTTTCGAAAACCGACAGAAGGGCAGACTTGTATTTTTTACTACATTTTTTCGTCTTTTTATCGGCCATTAACAGATGCTTCACAATGTTTCACTGGCGTTACAAGCAGTGGCAGAAGACAATGTGAGACTAGTCAATATAGGTAAGCACATTTTTTAAACTAGAGCGCTGATGTTTATATCAAAACTTACAAGTGCTCACAGAATCTGAAGGCAAGTAATTTACTTTATAAAAACAGCGTTTGTAGTGTCAACACGAACGAAGTAGCTCTTATGTAAAGGAAAAAGAAAGCAAAGAATTTTTTACCTCATGCGCTGAAATATCACAAGCAGTTAAAGAGGGTCCCAAGATATACTATGACCAAACAAATTACCTGCCCTAGTCAAAGAAAAGGAGCACTCAAGCCCTCTAGCCCTAATGACAAGATCTTTCTTGGCCCACGGCGGGTTGTCTTCAAATAATTGAATGAGGCGAGGAAAATTTGTGTAAATGGTCTTTCTCAATTACAGTCTGTCTAGTGCCTTAAGCTTGGAGTTAAATACCAACAATATATTCAAATAGGCCAGACAGTGTTTGTAGTTTTAAGAAAACTTAGGTCTTTTAAAATCGATAAGGTGATACTCGTTGCTTTTTACAGAGTCATTGTGGAGAGTATCCTAACTCAATCAGTTATAGTTTGGTTTGATAGAATGTCAAAACATGACTTATGAAAGACTAAACACTATTGCCATAAATGCACAGGAGTTAACTTGTGTAAATCTACCACTTCTTGAAAGTTTATATGAAGGAAAAACGCCAGCCAAAACAGAAAATATTTTGAAAGATGACAGCCATCCAGCAATGAATTTTTTTTTTCATTTTTACCCCTCGTGTGAAGGCTAAGGGCTTTCAAAAATTTACAAAGGTTTTCAAAGCAAAGTTCTTTTTAGGCGTAAGGTAGTGTATATTGATACACCTACAGTCTAACTAACAAGGCTTTCATCTGGGTTTTTTTTTTGGTTTGTTTTTAACATTTTTTCAACAATCACTTAAAGCAAGATTTTGTAATTAATAGAAAATAAGAATATGTTTATAAACGTCTTTGGGAAGCTTCAGGGACGTCACACTGAACAAAGACTATACACAAAATGCGAACCAAATACATTTAGAGTTTATGTTTTGGAAGCGATGACTCCATTGGTTTTCATTTCTTGCAGGTAATGACGACATTGTGGATGCTAATCTTAAGCTCACTCTAGGATTGCTGTGGCATCTTATCCTTCGCTATCAAATCTCGGGTGCGCGCGCATCACCCCGGAAGTTGATGCTGTCCTGGTTCCGTTCAATGCTTCCAGGCGACCTTGACATTTCTAATTTGACCTCCAGTTGGAGAGATGGGCGGGCTTTACAGTAAGTGGTGAAAACGCATGTTTCTTTTTTTTTTCTTTCACAAGTTTTGTTTTCTTATTCAAACAGGTGAAACTATTTATTATCCGAACCTAGTCCTGTACCAGTTAAAGATTTGCACTTTAATCGGATAATCTGAAACAGTCATTACGTTATAAAATTTGTAATGATTTGAACTTTTTATAAATATACAACAAATTGAAACAAAAGCAGTAAATATTACAATGATGGTGAACTCTATTTTCAGTATAACATAATTATATGACGTAATTTAGTCAACAAAATTTTTAACAGTTATAGGTTATATTAAAATGCAGTTTTCTCCTTTTTTTTATCCAATCATGGATATTTTGCATAATACGCATATGAGATTTTATTAACGCTGATTTTCTAGTATTACTACATGTGTCTGCATAAACCTGTACAAAATTACCTATTGCCTTTTCTTTGTGTCAATACAGTGCCTTACTGGACCACTGTAAGCCAGGACTGTCCCCCAACTGGAGGAATCTCAAGTCTGTGGATGCGTATGTCCGATTTTTGTTTGTAATTATCTTTGTTTGCCTGGCTACCAGAGCAAATGTGTCAGATCTCGCACATTTCACATTGAAAAACTATATATATTTTAAACAATGTATTTCTGATTCTTCCAAAAAAAGATGGCAACATTTTCAGAACTTATGGAAATATATAAGTAAGACATATATTAGATAGAGGGCAATAAATTTTCTTTTAATAGGCGTTTTCTTAAACAAAAATGTTCAGACATCAGATTCAATATCACTAACCCCAAACATTTTTAATAGAGCATTGCCTAAATTTGATAAAGCTTCTAATCAAATAAGCTCTTTTAAATTCACAATATTGTAAACCTATGGCATCAATGCATCCTTAAAGTTTAATTGGAACGACTTGCAAAATATTTTTAAACTTTTGATAATACCTCTAACAAAGGTAATGGGTTCAAAGTAGTAAAGAGTTCACTTTACTGCTAATCGTTTTTTCAGAATTTCCAACTGCCAAAAGGCCATGCAGTTGGCTAAGGAAAAACTCGGGATTCCAAGGGTGATAAGCGCTGAGGATTTCGCCAGCCCTGACTTGGACGAGTTGTCTGCCATGACTTACCTCTCTTACTTTATCAGGAAAAATTCCCCAGGCTATAAAACCATGTTAGATTGGATTCGCACACAACTAAAGACCTTAAGTGTTACTAACTTTACAGTAAGTCGGTAAAAATACAAATAAACAATTACGAAAACTTGGGTACTTCATAAGTCTGAAATATGAAGAGAATTGGGCTTGACTTTTTTAATGAAGTTGAACGAGAATTTTATAAAATTGAACTTTGTTGTATATTACTTTGGGTAAGCACAAAAGCAAATCTTCCTTCAGTTCATTTGATAGAGTACTACGCTTTTAAAAGTGTTTGAACAAGGAACCATTGAATGATATATTTATGCAGCATCGAATTCGAATCTACGGTTGCTTTTCTTTTACTCGTTTGATTACAAAAATAAGTAAAAATAGCGATGTATTCTAATAAACTTCTTAGCTTAAGGTGCTGTGCAATGTTCGCACCACTAACACAACCTTGGAGACCAGGCACAATTAAATAAGGCAACATGCATGTTGGTGTATTCGTGTCTAGGTCTGTTTGTCTGTGGTGTTGGTGTATAAGCGTCTGGACCTGTTTATCTGTGATGTTCGTGTGGGTGTGTCTGGGTCTGTTTGTCTGTAATGTTGGTGTATAAGCGCATGGGCCTGTTTCTCTGTGATGTAAATATGGGCGTGTCTGGGTCTGTTTGTCTGTAATGTTAGTGTATATCTGTCTGGGTCTGTTTGTCTGTAATATTGGTGTGTGTCTGGGTCTGTTTGTCTGTAATGTTAGTGTATGTGTGTCTGGGTCTGTTTGTCTGTAATATTGGTGTGTGTCTGGGTCTGTTTGTCTGTAATATTGGTGTATGTGTGTCTGGGTCTGTTTGTCTGTAATGTTGGTGTGTGTCTGGGTCTGTTTGTCTGTAACGTTAGTGTATGTGTGTCTTGGTCTGTTTGTCTGTGATGTTAGTGTATGTTTGTCTGGGTCTGTCTGTCTGTAATATTGGTGTGTGTCCCGGGTCTATTTGTCTTTAACGTTAGTGTGTGTGTGTGTCTGGATCTGTTTGCCTGTGCTATTAGTGTATGTTTGTCTGGGTCTGCTTGTCTGTAATGTTAGTGTATGTGTGTCTGGGTCTGTTTGTCTGTGATGTTGGTGTATGTGAGTCTGGGTCTGCTTGTCTGTAATGTTAGTATATGCGTGTCTGAGTCTGTTTGTCTGTAACGTTAGCGTATGTGTGTCTGGGTCTGTTTGTCTGTGATGTTGGTGTATGTGAGTCTGGGTCTGTTTGTCTGTAATATTGGTGTGAGTCTGGGCCTGTTTGTCTGTGACGTTAGTGTATGTGTGTCTGGTTCTGTGTGTTTGTGATTTTGATGTCCGCTCCTGATCCCAAAGTCGGCATCAAACCTATGTCACAACGCGCACACATGACAATAGACTTATATTTATGTACAATACTTTTTAATCATTCATTATTCTGGCTCAGTGTTCAAGCATTGATGATTCGTTCCAAATTACTGTAAAATAAAGAAAACATATAGGAAAATCATTCAAAGAAAATTTAATCAATTGCTGGTTTGTTTTTACCTAAATGTTGAGTATATTATCAAATGGGTTTTTTATTTCCATCCTTCCTGGTATTCCTGGCTTTTCCGTTTATTTGAAATTTAGAGTTTTAATAACCTTAGGCTTTTCTTCTCTGCATTTTGGATTCAGCCTTTTTTGTGTATTTAGCAGCAACAAGTTTATAAATAGACTTAAAGAGAAAACTATTAGAAATTTCTACTTCTACGATGTGGTTGTTTAGTTGTAACTATTTTAGATTTTCCTTTTTCAATAACAATATTGAATTTTTTTTTCAATAAACATTCATGATTCGTTCATATTTCAATTTTATACAAGTTATACTATTTGATATTTGCATTATTCTGAACAATAAAGCCTACAAATGAAATGGAGACCTTTCAGTTTATTAAAACAGTTGCAAGACTTTTGCCTTGTTCTTTCTAAATCCAAAAAAATGAAAACAATTTTTTTCTCTTTTTTACGTTTGGTCGGCCCAGTGTTAGGATAATGTGACCGGGTGTGGTTTATGCAGGCTCTCCTCACATCACAATTTGGCAGCACGCTTTTAATTGTCCCCAGCGCCGTCTCTGATATAACCTTGTAGTTGAAAAGAGACGTTAAATTTCAAAAATTAACAAATTTCTTTTTCACAGACAGACTGGAACAATGGTCAGGTGCTATGCAGTCTGGTCCAGTCTTATGGTGGTGACGTTCCTGGCTGGCCCACACTGGACAAGTCAAGCAATGTGGCTACATGTCAACTAGGTAAGACAAAAAAAAAAACAAAAAAAAAAAAAAAACATTCGCTAGTCGATCAGGATGATCAAATCATGCACAAGTAAGAACTAATATAGCCTACATTCAGCTGGTCATATTTTCTGAATTTTAATTATCGATCACTATAGATTGTAATTAGTTTTATGTAGCCTTGACGTTGAAAAATGCATTTTCACTGGTGTCCCCAGGTCTTGACGCAGCGCACTCCCTTGGGGTACAGAAGACAATATCAGCCAATGACCTGGCCGATCCGAAAGTTGACCATCTCACCGTCATGACCTACATCAGTCAGTTCAAGCAGGTCACTCCCAGACTACCCAAAGCCCAGAAGTGCCAGGTGGACACTTTCTTGGACAAAGTGACTGTTGGTCATGAGGTAAGTACAGAAAAAATGGACCACTATTCGGAGTAGGTTGTAGGACAAAATGTAGATGGTCCGACAAGTGCCTTTTTAATGATTTAAAAAATAAGAAGTTATAGCTTTCGGTTGGAACAAAAAATCTGCCTTTGTAAGACTGCCTCCAGCGGTTGAAGGCAATAACAGTCTTTCTCTTTTTAATAATTTTATAATTTTTATTATTGTTATTACTATTATTTTTTATTAATAGATTATTATTGTTTCTGTTGATATTATTTTTCCTCTTATTCCTCTTATTTTTCTTTTCTTTTTTTTTCTTCTTCTTCTTGTTTTTTTCTTGTTCTTGTTCTGCTTTTTCTTTTTATCGTTATTTTAATTAACATTATCATCTTCTCTGCAGTCAAATATCCGCCTTCGTCTAGCGGACTCAGATGCTGTTCCATCTAAGGTAGAGGTCAAAGCAGCTGGACAAACTACGCGGCCAGACTGCAAACTGAACTGGACAGATGGTGTCGGCGAATGTTCCTTTGTGCCTCAAGAGATTGTACAGCACAAGGTATAATAGGGAAATTTCATTCTTTTATCATTTCAATTTTAAAATGGCTGTTTAATTTTTAGCGTTATTTATGTGAAGGGAAGGTTAACACCCTGTTTTTTTGTTTGTCTTGCGACAAGGGAGAAAAAAGCGGATGTAGAAAATAGTATTGTTTTCAAATTAAATTACTTCCC
>BMAT01000778.1:1065272-1081298 GCA_019649035.1 Elysia marginata | reverse complement strand
AAGGAGTTTCATGGCAAAGGTCCTTGCATAGCCTCTCTCTAAGCGACTCGCTTACTTGAACGGGAAGATCCATTTTCCTTTAAAAAGCCTACTTCTCTCCACTGCTAATTTCATACCTTTACAATATTTCAATCACCAAATAAAGAAGTTGAGCACGTAGAATCGTTTCAGTATCTTGGAGAAACCATTGACAAGCTAAGCTGAAACGCTCTTTCTATGACTCTTTTAAAGAAATTAAACACCCGTTTGTATTTTCTACATGAATTAAACTCGTTCCACGTTGACGACACGCTTCTTGGCATCTTCTAAAAAGCAATAACCGAGAGTGCCGTTTGTTTTGCGTTGGTTGGGGAGGAAATATAAACAAAAAGATGACATGAAAATTTGACTCAATTGCAATGGAATGTAATAACATTAAATTTGCCAACCAAATAGCGATTTCTTAAAGACGAGTTTATTGTATGCCTGTAAAGCTCAAAGCAAATCATCTCGATTGTAAAAGATAAAAACCACCCTTCGTACAGCCATATAAGTTTCACTGAACGCTCAGGAAAGCCTTTAAGCATTCTATGCAGACTAGAACGCTATCGAAAATGTTTATTACTTACCAACTGCCATTAAATTCATGTAATTGTTATTCCTGCTTTGTTTTTACGAACACATACTTTTTCCCTTGTAAGTGTATAATTGTTAGTTCATGTACCATATTTTAACTGATGTTTGTGTGTATGTTATTTTATGTACATTTATGTTTCTTGCAATAACCAAAGCAATGTGTCTCTTAAAAGTACTATGAAGATTTGTCTTATGATACATTCATATGAAAAGCTGAGACATTTTAGAAGTTACACAGCAAATGCTTCACTCAAAAATAACCTGTATTACTTGAAGTTAAGTTATGGTAATTTCTCTAATGTATCCAGCGTCGTGGAAGATGTATATCATGTCGTTTTGTTAATGTTTTATGTATGAACGTGTAAAAGAACAGTTTATAAAACCATTTTATAGGGCACACAACCTTTATCTGTTTAATATAATGCTTCCTAACTTTGCTATCGAACATTCTATTATAGCCGAGATTCATTTTCTGCAATAAGTAAATTAAGAGAGAACGGATCATCTGTCCGTTTGTTGAAAAAAGGAAATAACTGATGTATGATGCACTGTTTTAATCGTATTTTGATCTATGGCCAATAGCCTTCAAATTAAATAAATCAAACATCGATTTAATTCAGCCTGCAGCCTTTCACATGGATACGCATTATGTGAAAACAGAAACGAATCATCGGACCAGAGACGGCCCGGAGTCTTTCGTGCGGAACACGCATCATGGGAAATGACCTTTAGACTCAGGAGGATTTCGAGTCCTTCATTTCAGTTGAATAATAACTGATTTTGTTAACAGAAAAACTTATCTTTTTCCAAAGGTTAAAACTTTTCTCTCTCTCACTTTGCAACAAAAATATTTCTAAAAAGCGACAGAACATTCTTATACAGTGCTTTATTTTTTTATATTGCTCAAAGTGCCTAGAATGAGTTGACCGAGTTGCTATCACCAGCAGTAAACTATCACGGAAACAGCAACTGAACAGCGCGACAAATATCTCATAGAAAAATTCTTTTGCTGTGTTCAAAAGAGCCTTGACCAAAAACTTGCCAGCCTCGAACAGTAGACTGCCGAAGTTAATATTTGTTGAGTTTCGAGGTCAAGAACTTTGACTTCAAGCTTACTTTTGTCCACTGCTAACTACCTACCTTAAACCTTTCAACCATGACTACAATTTGAAATTTGACTATTAAATTTAAAATACCAGAAAATAACTATTCAAACACAGCCTCACGTACGGGAGGTCAAACAGTTTTCCCCATCCAGCTTCACCTCCCATGTCTCTTGTAACCCAGAGAATCACCAACAGGGAGAACAGACCCAGGAGCATCCCTTCACCAAACCTGGAAGGGCAGGGGTGGGGGGGGGGGGCGAGAGTACACGTGAAAAGGGGAAGAGGTAAACCACGTGTGTGTTATGAATAAGGCTATTATTCGTGCGGTTAGGAAAGAACAGGGAATCATAATGGAAACAAAGAGCACTTATTGGAAGAGTGAAACTGTAGAGAAGGATTGTTGTAAGGATATTAAAGAAATGAGGTAGGTAAAAGAGACAAAAGAGAAGATTTCAAAATGTTAATATCAAATGGATGAAAACTTTAATAAGAAAATGATAATTTAATGCAAGAAAATGACAACTGGAATATGAAGAGAAAATGTAATTGTGCAAGAGAGTAGAGGAGCATAATTAAGAAGTAAATTACAAAATCTTTTGACACAAAGGAAGACAGAGAAACAGAAGAAGAGACAGATAGACAGAGAGAGATTGAATAAGAGAGACAGAATGAGATGTCAGGGAGACTGATAGGTGAATGAGCAAGGAGACAGAAAGGCAGAATACATCAAAAGAGAAAAAAACTGTTCAAATTCGAGTAGAGGCTATGATCATTGGGAAAAGGTAGAACATAAGTAAAGGAACGCCGTCAACATCATCATCATCATCGTAATCATTTATTGATGGCAATATAAAGGTCACAGATAAGTAAACACCATCCACTCCTGTCTTGGGCAAGCTTCCGTGGCTGAGCCGAGCCTTTTCCCTTCATAGACACTTTAAGAGAGAGAGACAAAGAGATAGAGAGACAGACAGAGACAAACAAATACAGATAGACACAAGTAGACAGAATTAGGAGTGAGATAGCCAGGCAGATAGATGAATAGCGTTTTCGACAGAGAAAAAAGAAAAGGGAAAAGAGAACCAGCCTATCCAAATTTGAATAGAGGCTAGGGTGAAAGAAAAAGCAGATGATACATGAAATAAAGTACTTGACTATAATTAGGTGGCCAAATTAGTGGTGCTTTATCTTGACTTGGTATGCATGGCTATCTTATCAACTCACACAATAGGCCCCAGTTTATGATACTCGTCTTTGATAACCTGCTTGACCCTCCTGCTTGTCTCTTCATCCTGTCGACCCCCTCTGAAACAGCAGCCTAGGATGCCTCTGGAAAACGATCCAGCAAAAAGTAAAGTATGGTTTTTATACAACGTCTGATCCACTAAAACGCTCTGAGTGCTTGACATAAGTTCCAGGCTATCATCTACCAAATTACCGCCTAAACTGGTGAGACAATTAAAGTGCGCTACTCTAGCAAACTGGTACATGTATCTTTCGCCGGGTACTCATTTAACGCCAAGAGATGCGAAGAAATGTCTGTGAGGCTTTCATAAAAATTTACTATAGATCTGCCTAGTCACAGCTCGAACTCCAGACCTACGCCCTTTTCTTTAAAATCTCTAGGGTATTTTTTTTGTATATCGTATGGAGACACAGATACTATTTGCATGCTATTTGATGTCAAGATTCTGCTATCGGAGAGTAGTAATGATGGCAGCAGTTATTATATTTATCAGATCTAATGACTTTTTTTAAGCTTAAGAAGGGGTGAAATATTTTTGAAAACAGACATTAATTCTAATAAAAATGATTTGTTTCTGGTTTCAAAAGAATTTAACAACAGGTTGTGCATGCATTGTGTATAATTTATATGCATTGGATATATTTTTTTTAAAAATAAAAACATAACTATACCATTTCTTCAATGAATTTTTCCCGTAAGGGAGAATATTAAAAAAAGTCTAAAATTAACGACTGTTACCTGCGTCCTAGGAAAGCAATCTGCAGCCAGAACCAACAGATGACGACAACCATCAGGGACATTGGGACACCGAACGCTAACCATGATCCAAAATTCACTGGGTTAGAGAGAGTGGACTTGGCATACACCCTGTTGGAGTGAAACATGAAAAAGAGAATACAAGTATAGAATGGTGTTTGTTAATATCACTAGGAGAAGTTGAAAAACAATGAATTGTGTGGTGTTAAAAAAACAATTACGTAAATCGAATTTAGATTGTTTGTACCTTTTCCAAATAAATAAACTCCGACTGGGTATCATTATAATTGAAAAGATGGTTGTTGAGAATCATTTACTGAAAATATGAGATGACAACAAAAACAAGGCGCTCAGCTGTAGGAGGTCTAAAAGCATAAACTTTTAAAGGTTTTGCGTATAATGTTAACTGAAAACTATTTCAAATATGTTATCAAATATTTTTTTGCTTTTACACATCTGTTTGGCTATTTGAATCATTTTCTTTTTTAGCTTTCAGTCCTCTAAACTAACTTAAGATGATTATATAGATGCATATTTTCCTCATAAATTAGGTTGCGCTAAGTCTCTTAATGTGTGTCAAACTTTCAATTTTTTTAACCCTCTGAGTTAAATTTAAGTGAATGTTCAAGTGGAATTAATTCCTTACGAATCCGAATTTTCCTTAAGGATCAGGTTTGGCCCTGTACCAGTTAGACTGCCGATCCCGCCACAACTCGCTGCATAGCAGATACATAGTGACATCCCTTTGGAAAGCTTTGTGAACTCCGCATCACCGTCATTGTTTCTGCGATCACTGCTTTTGTGCGCATGCGTTCCCTGAGGGCCAGAGACGACTTCGGTTATTCCGCCATTTTGTTGCGTGATAGCATCCCCAGCGTCACCCTTGGATCCGGGTTCTTCTTTACCATTGGTGTGGGATATCACGCTTAGTTCAACGTAGGACTGGTTCGTGTTGCTGTGGCAGGATTTGGCAAAATGAAATGTGTTCATTTTGAATAATATTGATGAACTTGACAATACAAACAAAATCTGGAATGGGGATTTGTTGGGTGTTCTGATAGTGATTTAAAACAGTTCTCTGTGCCGGTTTACAAGGGTGAATCGGTTTATGAAGTTGTGACAACTCACGGCCTAAGAATATCATGGCACTACTCCATTAGGTACAGGTTTGAGAAAACAGCCATTAGAAATTTAGTATGACAATATTTTGCTGATAAATAAGATTTCCTTTTATTGTTGTTGACCTTTTAGAAGTGAGGTCGAAACGCCTGAACTTTTTATAAATTGTAGAAAACTGTTGTAAAATGAGCATGTTGTGTTTTTTGCCAAAATGTGGTGTTAAAAACTTGTTATTCTTAGGTTACAAATTCTTCTTCTTCTCCTCCTCCTTTTTCTTCTTCTTCTTTTTCTCATTCTACTATTTCTTGTCTAAATATTCAATTTATCAATGATGTATAGGATTAAGCCTAGGAGTTTGATGCTACGCTCTGTTGAAGAGTCCCAGTTTTTTTGTTTTTTTGTTTTTTTTTAATTTGCAGTAGCAAAAAGTCCTGAAAATATGTTCAGTTGTCTCTGCAGGATTTTCACGTTTTCGAATTCACTGCTTGTCTGTATTAAAAGTTTCAAATACTTGTTTTACTTAAACTGTTATGGTCAGTTCTTAACCTAAAAAGGGGGAATTTTTCTTTTGTTTCTGTTTATTTTTTTTTCACTTTGGTTTTTTTTTTTGGGGGGGGTTGTTGTCTTTTTTCTTGGCTTCTTCTAAATTTGTAAAAAGTATATTTATTGCCAATATCTTTATTGTCGTCCTTAATTATAAATGATGATGATAATAATAATATGTAAAATAAAGTATTAGTATGACAAGATGTAAACAGAACTGTCAAAAGGGACGTCATTATTAATACAAATATTAATGCTTACTCAGAATCAGCAGTCCTCTCTCCACTCTTCCTTGTTTCTTTTTCAGACTGTACTACTGGGTAAATAAATGTAAAATTTACATGTAAATGAAAACTGGCTATGAAGTTATAGAGAGACGTCTTTGGTAAAATGTTAAAAACACATTTCTCACTACTCTCACAAACTACTTAATGATTAGTCTCTAGCGTGGAACTCAGGCGCATCAGCTCCTTCACACCGATTATCTTCAAGACTATATCAGTATTTTCCCTCAATAACCGAAAAATGGCCATTGCTCAGCAACCTAGTAATTCCATTGCGTTTCAGTAACGTTGCTTAATACAGAATGTATGGCATTAAATAATCTTGCAATGTATGGGTAGTAACTTGCACTTTAAAAGAGCACTTCAGATAAGAATAAGTCATACAAATATACTGTTTTGAAAAACATAGCACGCTGCTCGCCCAATGTTGTTTTTGTTTTGGTCGAACTGACAGATTTGTTTGGCTTTTAACTTCCTTTCTGCCTGTACAATGATTAGAACAGGTTTTGACACTTGCATTAAGCAGGCTGGTACAGAAGATTGGTGCTATTTTCCCCAGCGTGATTTTCTAGTTCCCTGAAGCTGTTCGTGTTACATGACTTTTGAAAAAATATGATAGGTGTAATTCATCTCTAGTTTTGAGATTCTCAGAGCAGGTACAGATGAAACTGGCCATAAGTTGTCCAATCACAACTCACAGGTTCCCTGAAGCTGTTGCAGTATGGCCTCTGTGATGGGTACCATCATAGCAGTGGTTGCCGTGTTGGAGATCCACATGGAGAGGAACCAGGTCGCACCCATCAGGCCCAGCATCAACCTAGGGTACACAGATCTACACAGTCAGCGCTTACTACAATCAATAGTCGTTTGCGATGCCACAAAGGTAAACAAGAGCACAAGACACCCAGAATAGTAATTTACTTTGAAAGGAATAACTTTTGAAAAAAGAAAAGCTGGAGTTCTACAATTAACAAAGTGGTCTCAGATAAAGTCAGCTATAACCATTTGTGAGGAATTGGTGTGGTCGGGCACAAGATACCAAGTATAGTTTAAGGATGTAGGCTTTTTTAAAACAAAAAACCTTTCATGTGATAAACGTTTGTGACTCTTTGCTTTAGAATTAAAAGTTTGTGGACTCTGAAAATTAGAGCAATGCTTCTTCATACTCTTAAACCAAATTAAATAACAAAAAATTAAACTATCAATATTCATCAATATGTATTGTGATTGCCTAGAATTTCAGTGAAGTTTATGTCACTGAGTGTAAATCAAACTCCTCGAGGATATATTTTGGAAGATGTTTTTAGATCTGGTAATTACAAAAACTAAACTTGCAATTTTGTGAATACGGGGGCGCTCAAGCCTAATTTCTTTTACTATCAATCGCGTGAGTGTTCTCATAGAGTCTTTCAACGTCAAGTTCTTTATCCCAGATCAGACTTAAAAATAAACCTAGACACAAGTGTTTAATAATCTAATTGTAGTCACACTTATTTTTTAGGTACAATTTAAAAGTGACGGATAACATATAAATTTTTAAAGCGTCAAAAAGATATTTTATATGAGATATGTTTTGACGCGCAAATCATAATTATTACTGAGTTAATGAAAGTTACTTTACCAAAAACTTGACTTAAGTAAAAAAATCAATCATAGTTGATAAAGAATATGTTAAAATTTTATTTATAACTTCTCATCCTTTTAGGAAAAAAATAGATAACTTCCCTTATACAGATCAACTTTGTACCATAGGAGAATCGAAAGTAGCCAAGAAGACTTTAGCCAATTCTAAACACTGTTGCTAGCGGATGATGTCTCTTACGTTACGAGAACTGCACTTACCACATGGGCTCAGAGCCGACTAGCATCAGGATACGCAGTGCTATTCTCTTGTGTAGCCCCCAGTACTCTATCGATACTGCCATGAAGAACCCTCCGATAAACAGCATGTTGGTGTCCTTAGAGAAATATGTATTACTTTTTAATGATGCAAGGAAGAAATGTTGACCTTATCGTCGCTTTGATTTATGAAAGATGTCACAGAAAATAAAACCATTAATGCAAGGCTTTTGTGGTGTATTTTTCATTTTCCAAAAACCAAATTCTGAGATTAAATGATTTGATATGCCTCTTTAAATAAGGGAAATGTTATTTAAAAGTGGATTTCATTATTTGAATGCGGGCGATTATCGATTCACCAAAGCGTAAAAAATCTTTAATCAGAATTGTTTAGCATATATATAAACCCTTGTTGAGAACTTGTGACATTTTAGAGTGCATTACATGTCTCTTAGCAACGATGGTACATAACCTCCCTAGAGGATGGAACTTGAGATTATTAGATGAGGATACATGGTATTTTTGAACGATCACAGACCGTTTTCCTCGTACTTATATATGATATCACACAGCACTGAGATGATGCCACATGTCATGGCTGTTTTACCTTCATATACAACATGGTCGTGCTATTGGTATCCAGAATTCCGAACACAGGAAACAGGACGACAGGTATAAGGGCGGTAACTCCGACAGGTATCGCTTCACTGAACCAATAGACTGCCATCAGCATCACGACATAGGCGCAGCGCGACTCCTGGACAGTACACAGTGACAGCAGCAGGTTTTTTATTGTAGACCGAGGCTATAATATTTTCTATGACAGATATAACCATAATAATATATAGTGAGGTTGTCTAAATGTGAAATAATATTATCTTCCACGTTTCGTTGAAGTAAGTTGAATCACGATGCCCTTTATGTTCTTTTTTTCCATTTCACTAACTTTCTTACAGAATCAATTCAACCAAAATGCGTAGCAAGGTAAATTTAGAGCAATTTAGATTTATAGAAATGTCGCATCAACTGTCTATGGTAAGGTTGTAGGTCAGTAAAGTTTAGAAAATACACATTGCAAAGACATCTACATAGTAACAAGCTAGCTATCCAGATTTCGTTTTTACGAACAAAAGAGCTGTCGAGGATGGGGTGGTCAATTAACAACTGATTAGATGAGTAAAGGCACAATAAAGACTAATAATTGTGTCATTAGCCTAAATGCCATAACATGGAAAAATAAAGAAGGTCTGGTGGATTGTATGGAGAGATCAAGTGTCAAAGTTGAGTGAAGAATGAAATTCAGGCTTTTCATGGGGAACAATTTTTTTCTTCTTTTAATTCAATTAAGTTGAGCCATAGTTAGGTGATCAAACTAGTTATTATATAAATTAGGACAGTGTACAAGTCAGGTAGCTATATCTATGTCAAGGTATCTTTTTATCTTATCAAGATAATTGCTACACTTCAATAGAACACAGTAATTGTGATAAGTTGAGACCAATAGACTATCAGGTTAAGCATGTTCGTCTTTTAGCAAAGGCTTTGATTTCTACTGCTACTGCGGAACTTGCTTTAAGATGAATCAGGGCAGAAAAGATTGTGAAAAGACAGCACACGTGATAGTGACTAGTTTGAAGAAGGAATAGTAACCATAGTTGGGAAAACCTCACATAAATTCATTTTGGAGAAAAAAATTCCGCAATTAACAGGAACAATCCTCATGTATATTTTACGAAACATCTAATACTATGGAACTCTAACAAACTCTTATGATTATCGCTAGTGATCAGAAATTTTCGATTGATTGAAATTTACAAGACAAAACGATAAAAGTGACTTATCTTGTGCGTATATTATGTTAGAGTCACTTGTTTTGGCCTAATCGAAGTTGGATGTTAAAGAAGGAAATTTCAAAACATCCTGATTTGAAAAAAGTATCTTTTCAAAGAACTCCTCTTTGTTTAAGGCCGAACTTATATACTTTTTACTGTCATTGCTAAAATGGTACCAAGCAGTATGATTCATTCTTTTTTGTTGCGTTCTTTTAAAATCTTCATGACGTGCTTTGCGTTAGTATTGAAAAGGTTTCTACTTATTTAATATGATACTAAGCCTTGCATAACTTTTCGCGTGGCGGGTAAGCACCCCTGAAAAAAGAACTATCTTCACGACAACTTCAGATTTGTCGTTAACTCTGCGCCCCCATTTAAAATTATGTATTCTTTTCTTATGAATCACTCACCGAGGTGCCCACAGCTGCAGGAAGGGGTGCTAACAGGAAAGGCGTGGCAAATAGAATGATGTACCGACGCCACGCCCACAGGTGGGCCCGTTTGTTGTAATGGGCGTGTCCATTCTGTGATTGGTCCTCTAATATGTATTGGGTGGATCTATTCATCTCTTAAACCTTTTGTTCTCTTACTTTTTCATGTGGCGTTCCCTGAGACAATAAATGGGAAATAAAAGAGAAATACATTGTATTTTCTTTATATTTTAATGGTGACTGTGTAGTTCCCATACCCCAGCAGGTGAATTGTTAAATTCTTCTCATTCAACTTTGCTCTGTCTTTCTTTCTCTTAGCTTTGAAGACCAGGCAAGCGGCTTATAAATGCAATAACTGATTTATATACCGACCTATTCACAATTTGCTCCATAGCGTTGAAGACAATACCATAAAACAAAACTAAAATAGATTGACGGGAAAAAAAACATCGGCATTCTAGAAGCATAACAAAACTTATTTAATACTTGAAATAAATATTTCTTCATATCTTTTCTTTTAGGTCAGGAAGATTTCTATTACTGTTCCAAAGCTCAGGATCACCTATTGGAAAAGAGAGATAGAGAGAGAGGGGAGAGAGAGAGAGAGAGAGAGAGAGAGAGAGAGAGAGAGAGAGAGAGCGGTAACTCAAAGATAGCTTTTGGGTGTATTTACAAGGCTTCGAAAAATGGAAATTATTTTCCTCTTATTTAAAATCTAATCAAAATATTAAATAATTTAAAATTGAAAGTGAGGAATAATTATTGCTGTTCAAGACAACATTAGTAGGAGGAAAACAACGAACGGCAATAACTCTTAAGTTTTCCAAATGTTCTTTGAATCGATGAGGAAAAGCTAAAATCTTGTCAGAAACTTGCTAGGTTGTGTTTTTTGTCGCGTATCGGTAAAGAAACGTTGAACAATAGAATAATATTTACGCAGGGCAGTCGACATTGGGCGGAGGACTTAGTTGGTTTGTTTTATTGCTCAATTTAATCGCCGCAACTGACTCGAAAACATGTGAAACGATCAGGGTAAAACGCACTTAAGTCGTTCATACTTTTTACAAATTGAATCCATTCAAACACAATACTGTTGTTATCAAATCAATCTTTCTTATATCCTTTAAAATCAAATATTTTGGGTTATTTATATTGCTTTGGTTTTATTTCGATTTTATTTTTTACGACCTTTAAAAGGGTATAAAGTATACTTTTCGAACATGTCTATCAGTCAAAGTGTCCAAATTCGGACTTACGGCTGATTTACCCGCGTTGATTCATTGATTACAAGACCACCATATTTCAGGCAACAGGTGGAGAAACTTCACTCACACGGATACATTGTAATCTGTTGTTTGTTTGTTTTTTATGAGAAACCATCAGCCTTGATAATCATTACAAAAATATAACCAAACCATTAAAACGACAACAATTAGTTACATGAATACTCAACTCTAAACTGCTTCCAGTTGATACTCACAGCAACCACATGAGGAAATAAGAGCAGTTTCAAACAACAAAACGTCAATCGCAAGAAGGCTTACCAAAAAGTTAGTGGACAGGATAAGGTCTAATGGTAAAGTCGTCTGCACCTGATATCCTGCACGACAACTTGCAAACTATATCAGGTAATAAAATAATCACTGTCAATACAGCTTTGATTTTTTTGTCCGACACATAAACATCTCAAACTTTCAACCGTTGATAATTCACGTACTCAAAGGTAGCATCCGTTTTTAGATAAAAGTCAAGAGTTAATGTCAAGTGGGCTTCTAACTAAAGACTAAGGCAGTTCCGTAACAATTATTGTATCTGAGGTGATAACGTCTCGTACTCAATGTTTGACAAACCGCATGAAATCTGTTGTTTTCAAGATAACTGGTATAAATTGTGGAAAGAAAATTTTGTTTTTACTTCACATTTTCAAATGCGCTTTAGATTTAGTTTTGCCGCTTCATATTTGCATTCTGGAGGAATTTAGTTTAAATACCATATCGAAACTATCGTTATCGCTTTCTCATTATCATCAAAGACGTGACCGTCAAGCCTACCTATATTATGGTAATCCTGCGGTTGGTCATATTTTATGCCCTCCAGCTCTTATCATGATTACGTCATGACCTTGCTGGTACAGATAGGGACAAAACATACGTGCTTTTACGGTCACTCCGATAACAAAATACTTACGCTGTGCACTATCTCGCTGTACGAGTTTTTACCTAGGATCATTTGTTGTCATCAGTAGTGTACACTTTACTTGAAACTTTTCAACCAAAAGGAATAATTTGATTGATCAAACTTTCAGCGCGGGCATCAAAGTTAACAGCACTTCTGCCACCCCACCACAACCACCCTATCTACACACGCTTACTACCACCCTCTCTATTTGTCAGAGTTGTAAAAGTTTCGAGTAGCTTGCACCTAGCCTCCTGTTGTAACCTGAATCCGAAGTATGTCGACAGTTTCTTTACTTTGTCAGTTATACAGCCCTGACAATTTGCAGTCTGTGAACGCATTACACAAGAATTCTATCCTCCCCATTCTTAACCGGTAGTTGTCGAGATATGCGAGGGTCGTTCAAAAAGTTTTGCCTCCACTTTAATAACTTCAAAACTATTCAAGATGTCTTCATGAAATTTGTACACAATAATTGACTTCGGTACATGCGTTGATGCTATGGGGCTGTTCCATGGTGAACTTTTCTTGGGTGTAAAAATTAAAAAATTGTGCCTTCAACAAGCTCTTTTGTGAGTTCAGCACAATAACTCTAGGTGCTTAGAGTGCAGATTTCTAATTTAGATTTTTGTAAATTTATTTATTTATATGGGAAATACTCTTCACTACCATTAATTTCGTCAGTAATGCTTTCTCTAATTGATAATAATGCACAAATAGCACGGGACTCTTTTCTCCTGCAAATCAGATAAATTTGTTACTAGATCTATGAAATTTAGGTTCGGCTAAGGAGGTACCCCTGTGTGGAAATCTATCCATATTATAAATATACTCGAAAGCCTTCACACCATTGAAAAAAGACACTTTCAGAAATATGATTTTATAAAATATAATCAGTACATGTACAAGTTATTCATTAAAACCGTTTTGAAAACTTTAGACTAGTGATCAAAATATAACGATTTTGCCGACGTCCGTAAGAACCATGACGTCATCAAAGGAAATAAAAGAACTTTTCTATCCTGTCATCTAAATCAGTAAATGCAGCTCTTTTTAAAAGTTCCGGGTTATATCTAGCAAATTGCATTAGTGTAAATTTTTTTTACAAAAGCCTAGGATGAAGAAATGGCAGTACGAAGCCTAAAATCTTTCACGGCCACACCTCCAGTCCTAGCGAAGTCCATTTGAAACGCTGCGTTATTAGAGCTCTAGCCCGAAATCCTGTTCAGGGCTTGGATCTGGATCTATTTGACAAAGTACAGAGCACGATTTCAACGATTTTCCTGCAAATGCAAAAATCAAGACCAGAATCTAGAATCTAGAATTCAACCTAGGTCTATGTCCGACGCCTTTTAAGGCGAAAGAACCAGGCTCAGCTGTTCTAGATACTAATCCTGCCGCATATCCAGACTCAGCTGTAGTGCGATAGAGGGGAAAGGAATCAAGAAAAAAAACATAGGACATTGAGTAGAAAATAAAGATGAAAGAGGTATAGATCATAAGAGGAGAATAAAAAAGGAAAGAGGGGGTGAAATAAGGAGAGCAAATGAGGAGAAGGCGATTGGGGTAAACTCAATGACAGTTTAAGACAGGATGTGGATCAGCCTACTCAAAGAAAAAGAAGGAGGCAAACTGATTATCATGCTAGATTAAATTCATAGAATGTATGAAGACAAAAAGAAAGAATGGCAATTTAATTTATTGTGAGTCCATTCTTAAATTCTTTGCTAAAAGCATCTAATGAGCAAGACTTATATCCAGAGGCCTAAATCTAGATTTCACAGGCCACACAACGCATCTACCATTGCATGAACTCACCAGTACTCAAGGGGAACTACTCTTAAAGAATTTTTAAAATCAATGGAACAGTCCCATTGTTGGTTTACGTCATAGAGGCCAGAATACATTGTCGCCGAGAAAATGACGTCCAGCAAACTTATGAATGTGCGCTTAAGGCAAAGAGCTGTTATTGAGATTGTTTTCACTACAGACGGAGCTGCACCCATTTATATTCCCAGGCTAATCTTCTTGTGTTTGATGAAGCATCGTAAGTACTTTTTGAAGATGGGCAAAGAAGTTCGCTAAAACTAGTCCAGCAGAGACAGATTTGCATGACCAAGCTCGTTGTGGTAGTCCCAATTCTTCCATTATTGTCTAGCGCCAGGATAGAGTGGATGAGATCATCAAAGCAAAGCCGTGGGTCGAAGTAAATGTCAGTGAAAAGCTAGGGAATTGTGTAGGGAGAGCTTAGTATAATATCCATGAAGTGCTGGGTTACAGAATAGTGGATGTAGGATGGGTTCCCCGCATGTTGTCATCAGAGCTGAAATTGAACCGAGGTGAAGTTAGTGAGGAACTGTTTGCTCGTTATAAATTGCACTGAAGCCTTGGTGAAGCTTTCTTAGTCAGTACAATCACAGGAGACGGTACGAGGTGACAACTGCGGATCCAGTTAAATTTGGACCGGTAAAATGGAAAGTGCCTCCCTAGCGTCTCCATGGAGCGGAGGGTTTAAAGATAATAAATATACTACTCTAACACTGTATTACAGTTAACTACAGAAAGTGAAAAATCTAATCTCTCCTTGTATATGGATAACAAAATAACTAACCTGATCAAAAATATAAAACAGGCAAGCTAAAGATTTTGTCAAATGGCTCACTGACTATTTGACGGAGATGGCTAAGGAGTTTAGAAGAAAGTTTCAATGAAATTTGTCTCATTATACCTTTTTGAAAAAGATCAGCTTATCAATTATCCTAACCGTACAAAAGAATAAGTTGGGTTTGTTTTTGTTTTGGTTTTATTTTCCTTTCTCTATTTTTTTTTGTTTGTTTGTTTTAAGTTAGTAACTTTTGATTAGGTAGCCAAAGAGGAAATATTTTTGTCACAAAAAGCAGTTGCTGCCTTTTCAAACAAAGACTAGTTTGATGGCCAATCAAAAAGGGGAACATTTTTATGCGAAAAGAAAGAAAAGAAGATTGTTTTGGGATGTGAATGAAAGAAAAGACAAATTATCCGAAAAAAAACTATTTTAACAGTTTTGCAATGTTTTGGTTGTATTATTAACAATAACACTAAGGATTACAAACAAATATCGTTCTTTGTAGTAGGCTATCTATCATAAACAACATCGAGAGCAATGTATGTGTCTTTTAAAATAGTAATACTAGCGCTTTAGAAAACAGTACTGCTTGTTTGCATCCGTTAGGCATCATATAAAACGAAAAAGAAGTTGTCTATCACTCCCGCATCGACAGGTATGAAATGAACTGGTGCATATTTTTAAACGTTTCATACATTTCCACGCAAACCATGCTTTAAATTACGGTTGTGGTTAATGTCAAAAGCCAGAACGAAACTCGATACTTAATGTTTCTGTTGTAGCACAGACTGAGCTCCTAAACTTTTTCATTCTCTACAGACAGTGGCAATTAATAACTAAATGTAACGATGCTATCCTCTACGGCAGCATTATGTAGGCAGTTTAGTGACAATATTGGTCATTGATAGCTATGCTACTACTAAAATATTAACAACGAATACTGTAATAGTGAATATTGCTTTAGATTATTCATAATCCACCCAATCCCTTAACATCTTATGGCTCCAGGTTTACTTATTACAGTTATACAAAGCACACATTCAACAGGTGTCTATACTTACACAGTAAATTTGGGAATTCACATTCGTAAAGCGGCCAGTGTAATCCGTTACAAATAGCGCCTATTTCTTGTTGAGATAATTTTTACCAACTACAAACTTTATTATATGTATTGAATATCTTTGTTTTGAGCATATTTTTATAGTACTTGTATTACTGTGAACATTATTTTTAGTTTTTTTTTCTTTTTTCTTTGTTTTAATACGATATAGATCTAGTAATGATTATTTGCACTTTTTAGAATGTGGATAGATCGTAGCATTTTGAACCGAAGTGTATTTTAATCGACCTTTATGCCTCTAAAAGTAATTATTATGATATTGTCAAATCGCCGCAGAGCATTTGTGATGGACTTTAGGTGCTATATAAATATAGTAGTAGTAGAGGTAGTAGTAGAAGTAGTAGTAGAAGTAGTA
>BMAT01000778.1:1047487-1065078 GCA_019649035.1 Elysia marginata | reverse complement strand
GTAGTAGTAGTAGTAGTAGCAGTAAAAATAGTAGCAGTGGTAGTACTTTTTCATTATCATTGCTGTTATTACATGACCGATTGACTTATTGTCGCTTTCTAAAAAAATCATGTCTTTTAAAACAGTTTGAAGAACAACTCAGGCTTTCTAATGTCCTTAGATATTTCAATTGGAAACAATTAACAATAATTTATATGTTACAGATTTTAAGGACTTTAATTTAAAATGGTTTGGGTGACTTATGCTTGCTTTACCTTCGCTGCCTCAGATATCATGGAAGTTCAATTTCAGGATAGTTTCATTGGGTATCTTTGGACCTGTTTTGAACTCGTAGTAAATTAAGATAGTGTTTATTTTATAAAGCTTTCTTAGGTATTCCGAGCATTTAAGTGTTTCAGATTGAAGAGAATGAGATGGCACATCAAGTTGGACAAAATCACTGGTTACTCACTTAAAAGGCTTTGTTCGAATGGTTTCGCACTCTGCGCAACTGAAGGTCAACACAGATGGAGACAATTAGTTACACGGATGGTGTTGTTACGATTTAACTGTATCGTGTCGTGACGCTGTAACTCCGACTTGTCCTACAGTAATTGACTTGAGCAAGGTCTACGTGAATTTTATAGTGCCCATTGCGCGCCCATTGCGCTACTCAAAACTAGGGGCAAACGCATAAATTGCTACTGCCTTTGACTGTTTTTCATTATAAGAAAGAAACTTTTGGTTTATATTTCCATCGTTCTTGAATTGATTTGTTCCGATCAACGGTATAAAATGCCACATCAAACATTGTTATATTTAAATGTCTTCAACAAACATAACGCTAATATTGTTTTCGTTGATAGGATATATCTGAGATGCATTTGTGACACCGCAAGTGATGGATATACTTTTTTGCGACCGGAGCAAAAATGTAGACTTTCGCTCTGAACTGATTCGTTCTGGTAACGATGTAGGTTGATTTGCAAAGAGTGGATGCTGCGATGCGTACACTTATCTCTATGTTTGGGAGATATTGCTGAGGTGTAAAGACGCTACGATAAGAGACGAACTCATAGAGAAATGGAGTCCCCTAGATAGATCAACTAACCTCGAGACTAATGAGTTTATGAGGTTATTTGAGCAAAGATAATTGATTTTATAGTCTCTTTTTGTACGCTTGTAAAATAAGCTACACAGCAAAAAAAAAAAAAGAATCGCTCATTTGATTTGTATCATTATTTTGATTCACTTTAAACGGGCAACTTCAAAAGCTTTAATTTTATAAGAATAATACTGTCCTTTTTAGACAAGAGTGGCGTACCGTTTTAGGAGGCGCAGTTTTATGATGCATCCTTTACCTGTTTCAGGCATGGGGCTTAACTAAAGCAGAACAGGCAGATAAACCTAAACCTGCAGCGTACGATACGTGACTGAAAAATCTGCCTCTTCGACCACTGTTTCTAAACCATATTTCATAGATTAAAATTTTATATGGAATAAAAGCTTAGGGTGGCTTTTAAGTGTAGCCTTTTCATATATTTCTAAGAAGCCATCGTCTCTTTCAAAACTTGCACCTACAATAAACAAGCTGTTCGAACGCGTTGGTGAAAAAAAAAATTAGCGGTTTTCCTCTTACCGCCGTAGACTTCAGCTTAAACTTCTTTGTCACCAGTGCAATGATTTCTTTTCGATTGCTCTCTAGGTTTGAAGCCAAAAGGAGCCAGATGTGGACTGGAAAAAGGATTAGTTTGACTTTCTAGGAATCTAAGTCGTAACAGGGTCTTGCTTCTTTCGACTAATCACAGGATTGGATAAGCGTTGTCACTGTGATAAATAACATTTATTTCTTCATAAAAGATTAAAAGCAACCGTTCTATACTAACTCTAATGATATCAGCAGCATAAGGCTATTGAATACGCCGGTTCTCACGCGAGATTTGGTCCGATTTCACCTGATTCGGAGCTTCCTGTTGCAGTTTGTCCCGCAGTTTGTTTCGTTCGAGTCGTCGCCGTTACATCTTTTGTTCTACCTTATACTCACATCTATACAAGTATCAGGGTAGACATTCCTGATATGTCTTTGAATGTCAACTGGTGAAGTCTCTTCTGTATTGGCCAACTCAGTAACAGCACATTGATTCAAAAAAGTTCTTTGTTCTGTGCCATTATGTCGCCGACATTCGATCATAACTATAGAGTGACGTTTGTGAGCATTTGATCCCGGTAATGACGTAATAGCCTCAAAAATTATATGAATTAGAGAGCAGGAAGTTTACCTAATGGTAAAACCTGTTTCTAAAATTGATGACACCAATTCAATTAATAAAGAGAATACTTTAGAAGAGGTAGGACTATTCAGTGATTTTTTGCATAGTTGAAATATTTGAGAGAGATTTTTTCTCTTTGGAGAATCTAAAGTAGGGATTGACAAATGACCATAAACACAGATCACCTATATTCTAGATAGGAAAATAACGAGACTTTTAGCCTTGGAGTTCAATATTTGTGTAGCGTCGTGGTATAGTGGTAGGTACTCAGCTTTCTGAACAACAGGTAGGAGATTCGACCCTTGTCTTACCAAGTCGGCGTTTATTCTTTGAAAAAGCCTCTTTGCATTCATATCTTTGAATCACTCAGGTGTTGAATAAGTAGTCGGATATGAGCAGTGATAGACCTTGCCAGTAGGTCAGAGTGATACGAGTTGACTAGTCCTTTTCTGTAAGTTCAGAGGCTATTTTATTTGACAGGCAATTGGAACTCTGAGAACCCAACTAAAGCGTTTAGAGTTAGAGCATTCTAGTATATTAGTCTTTATTATTTACTTCAGTTCTTTTTCTTATGTTTTACTACCGGCGATTAACGTTCAATGGATCTCAAAGAAAATCAAAGCAGTATCGCTGGCTAAAAGCGAATTACCAATACCATGTAAAAACTTGAGACTCATCTTATTAAACGTGTCACTTACCTCATGGACTGTCGCTCGATATTCTCCGCTCCCAACACAAGATAAGACTAAGAAGAAAGCTTAAAACAAAACGTTCACTGTGTTGTCTTTATTATATTTGAGACCTACTATCTGTCCCTCTGTCACTTTCTGTTTCTTATAACGTTAATACAAATATCTATTGCAGAAACAGTTCTCTATCAGTTGTAATTGACCTTCGTCAATCATAACAAATGCCGTTGTTTTATGGTTTCTTCTGATAACTTTATGGGCTTCCAACCCAGCTTGTACAGTTTTGTGGATTGTTATTCTTGGCTCTCCAGCAGCTCTGTGTCGAAAGCTTTATGACAAATTCTGAGCTGCTCATTATAAACTCGGAGTTAAAGACTGTTGTAGTAGGATATCTGCGAACGGCAAATAATAAAAGTCTTACGCAACACGTACTAAAACACTTAGTTATCATCTATTGTGCTATATAACGATTAAGCCGCGCTATTGACTTACTTCGTATTCCTCTATGTGAGATAAATTTTGGACAATTTTACCGGGTCACTACGAATCTGTCTGCTTTAACCAAAGCTAATTCTGGCATACATTTAGAAAGATGGGACAGTTATGACAGATACTGACAGCATAGCTCCGCTGTTACGCAGTACCCTATGTAGTATATACTTATTGGTGTAGATTTATGATAAAACGCAGTGAAGCTTAATACGGCATGTTAAATTAATGCTGTTAACTTTAGGCGCCAGGGAAAAGTTTTCCCGTTTGTTGACCCTCAATTTGTTTGTCCATGGTCCTGAATTATACCTACCTGTGTTGTTAAAAGCTTTCACTTAGGACAAGGCTGCCGGTGACACAGTCGTACATTAGGGTTTTTCAAGGATATATCAACCAGTGCTACGATGGTAAACAGACATGGCATAAGAAGGAGAGCGCTCGTTGTATAATGGTGAAAGCGGTTTGATAAAACAATCTGATGTTAATTACAAGACAAACAAGTTTAAGAAAATGCACCACTATCATCATTATTATAATCTTCAACAGCATCTTCATTCCCACCATTAAGACCATCGATGTTATAAGCCGCAACAACAGCAGCAGACGAAGAGGTGGAAGAAGAAGAAGAACAAGAACAAGAAGAAGAAGAACAAGAAGAAGAAGAAGAAGAAGAAGAAGAAGAAGAAGAAGAAGGAGAAGAAGAAAGGGGAGGAGGAGAAATGGGAAAAAATACATTTGCATAAGTACTAGTAGTAGTAGTGGTAGTAGTAGTAGTAGTAGTAGTAGTAGTAGTAGTAGTAGTAGTAGTAGTAGTAGTAGTAGTGAAATCTGAAAAAGTAATTTGTAAGCAAAAAATTCATATAGTTTAAATGCTTAAGTAGTAGAAACAGATGTTACCGAAAACGCAATAAAGAGATACACAAATCCAGATGATAGAATAAATACAAGATATATCGCGAGGCAGCTTCTGGGGAGGTATGAGGCGAGAGTTGATGGAAAACATAATTTATTCTGACAAATTTTTATTTGACTTTATATCAGAACAAAACGAAAAACGCACTTTTTTACTAAATTTTTGTTACTTCTAAAGTATGTAATTGGCACCTTTAACTGTTTCGTTAAAAATGAGTTCTCTTATAAATAAACACTAGTTGACTTAGATGACTTGTCATGGTCGTTGTTGAGAGGAAAACTACGATGACATTGTATTCAGGAGTGATACTTCAGAAATGGTCAGAGATTTTTCCTAAAGTTCATTCTGGTCCTTATTAGAACAAAAACAAAACTTGAACGAGTAGTGCTCTGTATTGTGTAACCATCATTGTATCAAGCTGGGTTGGTGGAGACTGCAGATTTTGTATATAATCGGGAAATACCAGTATAATTGTTACTACAAACTTATAGTTGAAGTCAGAATAAGCAGGACCTCTGGTGCTTCTCATATTGAGCGTATGAAGAGAGTGTGGAAAGCTTGGTAAAAACTTTCATAATTCAATAGCGGTTTACCGAAACTCGCTGTCGTTAAATCTTTAGTTAGTTTTCTTAGCTAGACCATTAGATGCATAGGCAAACACTTGCGTGGCTTCCTTCACCAAAGTGAAAGTTGACTAGGTTTATGATTTTGGATATAATTGAAAGCTAATCAATCACTCGCTATGTATTGCCCAAAAAGTTTCCAAATGTTTTATAGATTGTAAACAGGTACTGATGTATATTTATGATTGCGTTGTAGGTCACGTGTGTTTTCTATCAAGACTTCTGTCAAATTTGTTCACAAGACTTATTATATTTATGTACTTATATACTTCAAAGCCTGTAAACAAAGATATATGATGTATATGTATTTTCTATTGTCGATACTCAGATTAAAATCCCAGACAAACAACCCCATATATGGTGAGTTAACACTCTTTTACACGGACCTAGCATTTATTACAACTTGAACAAAATCTTTACTTGATTATGTAAATGAAAATCTAGCAGTATAATAACTCTGATATACAACACCACAAAACTAATGTAAAGTAAGTCTAATAAAAAAAATTCCGAAATTCAGTTTGTTAAAGGATAAATCTGTTCATATGATACTTCAGTCGCTTGCTATTTCATTTGTTAAAAGAGACGCAAACATGCTCGTCCTACAGCCCCCTATCACCTGTATATGCAAAAAAAAAGAAATATTTTTATACAGTTTTTAAACAGCCACATTGTAAAATAACATTATAATATTTAGAAGTTAACACCACTGGTATTCCTTGTAAAAGGATGGTATCGCGAATTTAAGTGGGTTTTTTTACCCCAAAAGTAACAGATTCATAAAAAAAACAGAAGTCCAGGGTTGTAAAAATTATGAACAGTCTATTAAGAAACTTACAAACCTCAATGCCCCGACAAAGACGCAAATACTCGTGACCAATGAAATCTCGCGGCGCCATACTGGTGTGGGCTGGGGTTGTAAACGCCCTCTTGTTTAACACTACAGTTGATCCCTTTATCACGGATTAAATTTACCACTTTAGACTCTTCCTCTAGATATATTGGAATAAATTCCTATTTTCCATACATCTAGTAAGCATTATCCTTAATCTAGATATCTAGATCTAGATCATGTAGACCAAAATCTAGATCTATGGGCCCTATAGAAATTAGAATATTATACAGAATTAGAGGCAATTTCCATACTACCGGATTCCAGGAGAGCTAGATCTAGAAATCAATTTAAAAATCCATTTGGTATTTTGCATGATTTGGACTGATCTGTAATAGATATTAGCATTTGATGTGAGGTATAGTATTCTATACGGGGTGTTAGTTGACATGAAATGTTGTTGTGAAGCGCCAGGATTGTTATAGGGACAGAGAATGGGAACTTGGATTTCATCACATCTAGGCCTACAGTTTGCGGGTGTTTTAGTATTAAAGGTCTATCAATTGTTGTTGTTTTTTTTCATTTATTAACGCAAGCTTAAATAGATAAAAAAAAAGTCTAGGTCTTTTTAAGAGGAAATCTTTTTCTAGGCATACTTTTTTAAAATTAAAGATATTTTCAAAAAACTTGCGCGATTTTTCATATCATAGGGGCCTAGTCTTGTAGCTAATTTTCTAACATCGATATGTCCTTCTTTCCTGCCCTTGCGTCTTCGGTCTGCCGCATAATTATGATTATTTTATGCATCGAATATGAATTATTGAGTATTCCTTTTTCATCTTACTAAAGAAAAAAATAAGACCCTGCCCAGATGCTACTGAACCATTACAAAAATTTATCGCAAAAATAATAATGAAATAGCCTGAAAGATTAAGTTTTACTGTGTGAGGGAGGCGAACTGGTTAATTTAATACTACTTCATGTAGTACAGTAATGCTGGGGCCCAATGCCTAAGCACGGGAGTTGGCCGCAGCCCTTCCCACAACAAGATGGCGGACTACCTCCTCTCATCGTCATGCGAGCTGCGCGGGCGGCTAACGAAGCGAGAGAGGGGAGAACTGCCGCTGTTCTGGATCTAGTTAACTAATAGGGGAGTTGTTAAAATCTTTTACAAATCTAAATACAAGCAGGCTTAACATCGACCCCTCAAGAATACAAAACGATGCATTCTGAACGCTACCATTATCAGTGTATCGTAAACGCAATTCTTAGTGGACTGAGTATTGGGAGAACGGAATACTTACGGTTGCTCTAAAAATTATTTTTATGGCATGATTTTTCGTTTTGACTTCTAAATCGAAGTTGAAGCTTGAAAATATTTATTATGGCACAAAAGTAAAAAGAACATATCGTGGTATTTTATTATAATTATTCAAAATTACCGGCGGCCTGCTAACTGTACCAAATCATTAGTCATCTATGCATACAACGACTTCTATTAAAGGGTGACTAGATGGTTCTCAGTGCATTGAAGGATAAACAAGAAAATAAGAAAAAGAACGATAAAAACAAAAAAGAAAAACAGCAAGATCATAAGACAATCAAGATGTACTAAAATATATGTAGTTTGGCCTCAATGGCAAATAAAATGTGGCACGGTGAGACCAAACAAATGAATAGAAACAGTAAAAAAAAACAGTTTTAAACCCATATAATATATATCATAAAGGACATAGGAATAACAAAGTATCAGCCGTCACTTTAAAACAGAAATTTGGAATCGATCAATAAAGACAAAAGCATCACCTCTTCATTTATGCAAATTTAATTTAACAATGGCTAAACACATTGGGTAGCTTCAAGAGGGAAGAATATGATAGCAAAAACGGGTGTCTCAAACAGATCATGACGTCATTTTTCTCTCTCGGAACAAAAATAAGGTCATAACGTCAAAGTCCTGAAGCTTTATCTTTCCAAAATATTTATCGATAACATAGTATTGATAGTACTCTGGATAGTGTGTTAGAAACTTGACAATATTTTGCCATAGAGGCGAATAAATAGACAACTTTTTTAGCACCTACTTATTAATAACAAGTTTACAAAATGGGCATTTAAAGAATGAGTTGTCAAAACTAGGTTTACAATGTACATAATAGCATTCTCTCTAATCAATTTAATGTATATAATTATGATACTTGAAAAAAAAACAGTTTTGTACTTAATATAAGATTTATATACGTAAAACTGCATGCAAGTTCCACTTGTATGGCAAGAACAAACCATGAAGAGAGACAAACTGTTATAGGTGTACAGCCACTAGTTGGGAAAACTGGAAAAAGAATTTTTTGCTCACTATATTTAAATAATTCACGAAGTACGTTAGAAAATGCATGGTATAAACTAGCGAGTTATATTGATCTATAAACAAAGGAATAGTTTATACTTCTATGGTATGCGTATGGATTAGGTATAGATAATTTATATTTATAGATCTATGCTGATATTACGAATCGACTGATATAATGAAACAGAGATAAACAGTTGGATTAACATTGTGGAGACTATAGTCCACAAGGCTACACGCTTGCTGTTTCTATTTACATACGAAGAGAGATGAAGGTTGTGGATATTTATCAGAACAATATATTAGGTATGTCACAGCACGAGACATCAGAGTTGACTGGGGCTAAACACAATCATTATCACCTACATGGTTATCTTTCAGATGTTATGCACCTGCCCTCTGGAATTCTTTGCCTATAAGAATCATAGGATTCACCCCATGATCATCTGAACATGAGTTAAAAACGTATTTTATGAAGTGCTGTCTTGAAAATGAATTCCACCTCTGTGCATAATTACATCGCCGTTTAGGTGTGCTGTTATAGCAGACAAACTTGCTGAATAAGAGTTTGGTGTGATATTGCTCTACCGCATGACTGTGAGCGCCTGCAGACGTATATTATTTTGGTATTGGGCGGGCTATTAGATTCTTGATGATCTACATTATTGTTTTTGTCATTGTTATTATTATTATTATTATTATTATTATTATTATTATTATTATTATTATTATTATTATCATCATCATTATTATTATCATCATCATTGTTATTATTATCATTGTTATTATCATTATTATCATTATTACTATTACTACGAGCGTATTATTATTATTATTATTATTACTGTTATTATTTTAATTCTTCCGATTGAGACTGAGTAAATTGGCTGTGTTCTCCATTTGGCTACGTGAAGCGGCGAGAATCTCCTCAGATCTACGAATGATATGCGAGGAACGCTCGATCAACCTATCACACCTGTCTAGCTGGAGCTGAGAGCGAGACACAAAATTGTAGGCCCTGGCTAGACCCATATCGGTGCTGTTGACACGGTGGAAGAGCCGAGAGACAAACTCCTCCTGGTTACCACGAACCTTGGCGGTCAAACTTCTCAGATCCGCCATTGAAGAGGAGAGGTAGGACGAACCGTGTGGATAGTTACTGGGCTGCACTGAATGTGAGTTGTCAAAGTTTGGGTGGTAAATGTTAAGATACTGATGGTCCTGTTTTTCTCCTACTGAAGGTCCAAATGAGGTTGAAGTTGTTACACGGGTGCTGTTCATTGATCCTGAGCTACCTGATTTTGAAACTTCTGTGTTTAAAATTGGACATGTTATTTTTTTATGTGGTAACGCGGCAGGGAAAGACGCCAACTGTGGAGTTGTTGAAGAGCGCAGTTCTAACAAAGTGCCTGCATCAGAAGAATGGTTGTTGTTAATGGTTTGCTCACCATAGTGGGTACCTTCAATGTCATATACAGACGAAACTTCATTATCAAAACTACCGGGCATATGTACTTTTGTGTCTTTGTGGGGCCTGTTTGTTTCACAAATCATTGCTTCGCTGTCTAGGGGTTTTAGGCTTGAAATTGGCCTGTTCTGATTGAAAGCTTGTGATACATCTGAAACCTCCTGTTCTTTTGGCGCTGTTTCTTCAAGGAGAGTTAATGTTTTTGTGACATCGCTGACTTTATCCTTGGCCTGCCTCGAGTTCAAGTGCTTGAAGTGTTGAACACGGATGGTCGGGTGCTTTCTGGGGTCATATTTTGTAACGGAATCTACATCTCCACCCGGAATCGCAGACGTTTTGTTTACTAGTAAGGTCGAGTCGGCAGATGCTGTCACGAGAGAATCGTAGCCAATACTATCCCCGTGAGATGACAGGCTGCGGAATGGAGTGTGAGATGTCACTTGTGAAGGAAGTGAACGAGACACTCGCGCTAGGACGCTCATCTTCCTCATGTAGGGCGCGGCCCCAGTCTTGGCCAGGCACTTGCGAGGATCGAAGCTTGTCATACCTGCAGGAGGGGGAGATCGACGAACCTGAGATTTGTACGATTTAGTTTTCATAGAGTCTCTTCGCGCACGGCCTCTTTCTCCCGCATGCCCAAGTCTAGATGCCGAGTTGATTTTGCATAAAGAGCTCGCACGCTTTCTCTGGCTAGTGCAGACACCCTTGCCTTTTGACCTCTCCGAAGCGCAGGAGTTACATCTGTTCGAACTCATCTCTGAACTTGACTGCGTACTGATTTCCTCTTGGTCTCCGAATGATATCTCGTCATCCCATTTGATCTCTTTTCTCCCGTGTCGCGAGGCAGTTCCGCCAGTCCTCCGCGCAAGGGTTGCGGGTGGTGGTCGAGGAAGCTGGACTGTTGTAGACACATTGGACACGCCTGCAGTGTTAATGTCAGGTGAGCTCTGGGTGGACAACGCTCGCGAGTTTGACGTGCTTGAGCCGCTTCCACCGCTTCGACTGCTTGAGGATACCACGACTTTGAAAGCCTTACTGGGCTGCGGAGACGGCCCTTCGCCTGAATTCAAGTGCTTCGATATTTTCCTTTTCTTCTTCTTCAGCTCCACATCACACGGCAGGGGTAGGGTTTCGCCCGCGCCACTGCTTTTATCCTCATCCGTGGACATTGACCTGTAAGATCTTGAAAGGGAGTTTAAGGACAAATCACACCCCGAATTCTCGTTTGAAAAATAGTTCAGCTTTGCCTCGTCACGTTCGTTGTTCTCAAGGGAAACTGATCTACGCAAACTGTTTATCGGTGTTTCTTCAGTTCTGCAATCTTGATCAAAATTTTGACCGCTCGTCGAAGGTTCCAGTTGGACTAAAAACCTCTCTTGAAAATCCATGTCTTCGCGATGAAGATATTGACTGTTGCTTCGACTATCAAGTGGTACTTTTTCGTCTGGGGTTATCGCCCCTGAGCTAGCACTGATAGCTTGAATGCCGGTCAGAGATGAATCGTTTTCTTCAGAGTCTAGCATATCATCAGTGATAACAGAACTTTCTGTTATCATTCTGAGAGATTCCTTTGTTTCCGTTTCATTTATTTCTATCTTTGCTTCAAGTACTGTTGTCACACATTCTGTATCACTGCTTTTGTTGGCTGTATTGCTTTCTTGTTGAGAGACTTTGTTGATATTGTTTTGATCAGACGGCGGCTGGTGTTGCTGCAAAGTTTTGTCAAGCGTCTCTAAATATTGTTGCTGCTCTGCGTTGACATCTATTGGAGGCACGTGATCTATGACGTTATTTGAAACCAAGTTTTGTGAAGATTGCAAAGCTTCCTTTGGGTCTTCTATGCTATCGCTTATATTCAATTTTTCATCGCTGACTTTTCTCCTACATAAAGGAGATACTCCGCCATCCATTGACTTAACGGCCTCTTTTTCTCGGTTATATTCCAATGTGATGACGTCTTTCTGTAAACCGGTCTTACTTTGAGCTTCATTTTTCAAATACGTGAACTTCGTTATTTGAGGCTCGCTGTTCCTCAAATCCTCAGAACTTTCCGATACTAGGATATTCACATTTTCGTGGCTCTTGGTTTGTTCGTTTGCATTTTGATTGATAATGTTGTCTTCGTCATTCGCCCTGCATATTTCATGACCTTGGACAAAAGTGTCAGAAATTTGGCTGCTTTCACACGGACTTTCTAGAGGCGGTGAAGGCAGGACAATCAGTGGACCATTATCTTCTGTGGATGAGGGTTTTAATTTTTCCTCGTTAAAGTTCGGCCCTATAACTTGAATAATGTCTTTTTCAATGGGGCTATCGGTTAAAAAATTTGAATTTTTACTAGTTTGCGAATTTGTTTTAAATTTTTGACAGGTGACCCCAGGCTCCCTATTTTTTAAGACGCCATCGACTGCAAAGTTTCGTTCCTTTGTCAAACTTTGAGCTGTAGAACAATTTTGATGTAAATTATCAAGATTAGTGAAACTCCCATATAAGGGTGGTGGCACGTTGTTAGAGTCTGTCAACACTTTACACGACTCCATAAGCGACACAATAGTGCCGACGTCAACCTCAGGCTCACGGATACCCGTCTGAGGAGAGTTGTGATGCTCACCCACAGAGCGCAGTCTGGCATTTGCTGCTGATGCTGGTGGTGGGGACCCACTGTCACCTGGTTCTTCTGAGGCGTTTACTGCAGGGTCTTCATAGGCCTCGTGTTTTGACGTATCATGAATAATAATCTGCGCCGATAATTGAAATTTCACTTCATGGCTATGTTGATTTACACCATCGTCTTTAACGGTAGCTGTTCCAGTGATTTTGGAATCATCACCAATTTGTATACCACCAGCTCTTTGATCTTGGGGTTGATTTGAATCATTACCGACAAGGTCCTCGCTGTCTTCCATGTCGAGCTCCGCCATAGCTGATATGGATTCTTTCGGGCCTAGAGCTCCGCCAGCCTCTCCCTCCTCGTCGTTCTCGATGTCTGTGAGGTCCAGATAGCTGGGGTATCGTCTGATGTTGGCTTCTTGCGAGAGCAGCGCCATCATATCGGTCATACCTGACTCGGAAAGAACTGCGTCACAGGCGTTAACAAGGCTCTGAGTTTTAAGAGGAGCTGAGGACAAAAGACCGGTAAGGTCGTCCTGGCCTGACATCTCTTCCAGATTATGCCTGGATTCTCGGCTGCAGTCTGAAACGGATGCTCTGGTGGGTACCTCTGATGGATGCAGTGATTTTTCTACAAGTATCATGTCCGCCGCAATTCTATTGCTTTCCAGCTTCTGATTATTTATTTGAATCTTATCTGCTTCGTCTTGGTTATCTGAGGGCTTAACTTCAAAGCAAAATTTGTTGCCACACTCTTTTAAATTATCTTGCGGCAATTCATCCATACACACGCTCTCTGACTGTTCGTCTCTACAGTCGCAAGCCTCATAGTTCAAATTGTGGCCGATACTCTCAGACACAGAGTCCGTCTCTAAGATTGATTCTAGCGGGGGAGACCGAGCTCTTAAAGCGGTTAATGGTGATGGATAATTGAGGGCAGGAGGATATGGAGGCTCGCATTTTCGCAAGTGGGTACTAGACGTAGTTATTTTATCATGTGTAGGAATTTTACATGAAGGGTTTTCTATGTCGGGCCTGCTGGCGTAAGACAGAGTCTTCTCTTTCTTTGCGTACGTGGATAATTCTTCATTTTCGTTTTCATTTTTGCACGCTGATATATATCCTACGTTTCTTTTTGTAGATTGTTCGTCTGAGTTAGAATCACTAGATACTCCAGTGGATAAGATGCAGCGAGAATATATCTCAGAATCGTCGCTTCGTCCCCGGGACAGGGTTGGACTGTTTATTCTTAGACAATAGATTGGTGGATTTGAGTCCCCTTGAGTTGCTGTTTTAGGTGGGGGAGGTGTACTTCCACTGGGGCCTGCGCGATGCTCGCATACGTCAGATTTATAATATACTTGAGACTTAAAATCTTCTCTTAGTTCAATCCAGTCAGAAACATGAACAGATGTGGCGTCAGAGGCGTTCATACTAGACCACGACTTGATGACTTTGTTCAGAGATAATTTACCTTTTTCCACCAGCCAATTAATATTGTCCCTTACTTGGTGTGGACTTAGAGATCGAGATCTTATCCTCCTCAATGCTGTCTTGGCTTTCTCACATGCCTCTGCCCACTGAGATTCAGCATAGGTTTCTTGCTGAGGACTTTTGTAGATGTCTTTACTATATTCTTTGCATTCTTCATCAAGATCATTAGAACTATTCAAGGTAACAGTACCAACAGCAGCTCCATTCGTCTGAATTTGTTCAGTATTTACACATTCTGAATTTTCCGAACTCACACGGATCGGTTGTTCACTTTGGTTATTTCCTCTCGACTCTTGCGATTTTAAAGAGCTTGTACGTGTCTCCTCCTCTTTTGTTTCTTTCAAATTCATTAATTGTTTATCTTCACAAGCTTGCATTTCTGAGTTTTTATCGTTTTCAGCACTTTTCATAGTAATTAACAAAGTCTGGAAACCATTTCTTTTTTTATCCATATCTCTTTCTTGCTCACTGCTAGAAAAATTAACCCCTCCTACGTTGACCAGCTTCCGAGGCGTTGGTTTCGGTGGCTTTTCAGTACTCAAGGCGCACGGAGTTTCTAACCCTCCCTGTGATTTGACAACATCACTATGGTCCTCAAAGTTTGGTCCAGAAACGGCATCAACTTCAGAAGATTTCCATTCTTTCAGTCTTCTCTTAGGGGGGCTTTGTGGTCCTCTTTCAAAATTAGACCTACAACCTCCCTCTGGTGAAGACAATCTGTCCTGCAGGCACTTGACCATTTGGCGGACAGTCAGTCTAGGCTCTTGGTCCTCCTGGCAAGAAAAGCTGTTGGCTAATTTAGATTCTGGGGAATCTTTTACTATGGCTGTTCCCTCATAAGTAGAACTTTTAACATTATTACTAGTACCTTCCACCGGAGAAACTGTATTTATTTCCACATTTTGCATTTCACCTTGCAAGTCTGCAGTCTGACTTATTCTCGATTGCGGGATCTCTGATGAACTCTCTGAACATGACGTAGGCGCTGAAGAGCTTGAAGAATCAGAACGGGATTCTATTGCATTTCGAGCATCCCCTAAAAAGTTATTGAAATCGCAGGTGCTGTCATCAGCTCCCGTGCAGCTTTCTGTCCCACCTTCTGCACCTTCTTCCTTTTGCTTTTCTTCAGCTCGAAGAGTAACATTGTCTTCGCTGACGCAGCCACGATCTAGTTCAAGTTCAAATTCATCACTAGAGCTTTCAAGCTCTTCCTCACAATAACCTGTTGTCATGTGGTCATTTATCTTAAAACCTCCTCCTTGGTTACCATGATATTCGTTTGCGGCATTTGCCCCAGTACGCGGACCTATACGTTCTAAATCGAAACCTGCTCCACCTGGACTGATAACTGGCGCATCATCATCCAATTTATCACTAGTTACATCTGTGCCACAGGCTATCTCATCGCAAGCGCCATCCTCGGGTACGCCGCAGTTGTTTCTGCACATATTCCTGCGCGATCTTTTCTTCTCGATAGGGCTGCGTGGTGACATCGGCTGTGTGGAAAGCGCTGCTTCGCTGTACGTGAGCTTACTACTCGGAGTACTTGAACTCAGTGTAGGCTTCTGCATGGTGGTTTTACCGCCTCTTGCTTTCTCTGTAAAGTTTTTCTGAAATCCCTTTTGTCTCTTGTGATGACAGACGTTGTCAGGCTTTTGAGGTATTTCGATTGATTCACAAGGACTTGTGGCTTTGAGATGGCAAGAGACCTTCAGGTTTAATTTACTTTTCGAACGTGTAGATTTTGCTTTAGATTTAGTGAGTCGTGGGCCCTGTACTCTATCCGGCATTACATACTCGGGGGTCGCCAACTTTACTTTCACTGTTTCACAAATCGGGAATTTCAATGTTGCCTCTTTGCTTTTGGTTTTCCTGGGAGACTGCGACGACGACGAGTGTTTGCGAGCAAGAGAAACTGACTTGCCACTTTTCTGTGAACTTTTTGATACAGTACTCTGAAGCGACACAGTCGATGTCTTACTCGGGGAGAGAGTGAATTTGGAGTTGCTTCGCGGAAAGTTTGGTGACCTACTTCGGATCGTAGGTAAATCAGAACCACGCCTGGACGGTGAGAGTCTTGCACTCTCATTTGATTTCCCTGTTGGTGATTTTTGCCCTGTCCTCGACCTTTCTAAACTTTTGTTATTTCGTCTTTTAACTCTCTTGCGCAATATAGATGTGAGGGTTTCCGCTGCTGGTTTTAACACCTTTCTGGTATGTGTTGTCGGAGTTTGTTTTTTACTTGAATTACCAGTGTCCACTGATCTAGATCTAGTCCGATAAACTTCGGGTACTTGAACTTCTCCATCGCAGTGTAGATCAGAACTTGAGTCATTTCTTTTGAAAATAGGCTTATCTCTTGTTTGAACATCATAAAAGGGTAGATCTATATCCCTCGCGGCAGTTTCCGGATAACTGTGACTTTGCTTTAGACTGTATGTAGCTGTAGGCCTATAGTTTAACACATGTTGGAACTCCTCTATGTTAGCACCGAACTTCCGCTGATGTTGGTTGTCATTTTCATTAAGTTTGATAGGATTTTCTTGTATTTTGGACAGAGTAAAGCAGTTGCTATTGAAAGATTCCACGCACCTAGATTTATTTCGGCCCGAAGCTCTCGCTAAGTCAAGTCCCTCTAAACATCGAGATGCAAGCGGACGCATAAGCATTCTTTGCAGATGTAGCTTATTTCACTTTGCATAATAGATCCAACATGCCAATCGGCTGTGCCGGTTACTTCGAACTTACAATTTACTAACTTACCCCGGCATTTTTAGCTTTTGGTTTAGTCTGAGTTTGGTTCAATATTAAATTCATAGGCTACAAGCGGCCTGGCGAATTGATTTTGCCATCTTGAAATTCTCTTTTTTTAAAGGCGAAGTGACGCGTTTCTTTTCGGTGAAAAAGTGTGCAAGACGAGTTTTCTACCAATGGTTTTGTTTTTTCCCGCGGTTAAGAAGTAAAAAAAGCATTACTATGCTATGGGCTGGTAAAAAGAATACTCGTTTCTTTGCCACTGTTTATGTGAGGGGTATTCAATTTGGGTCTTAACATTTAGAAGAGTAGACCTAAATACTAAGGTAGAAGTCACAAAACTTGGATTAAAAAAGATATCACTCTTGGAAAGGAAAATACACTACAATTCCAGATTTAGCGTATACATAAAAACGCTTCGGCTTTATTTTTCTGCCTGCGCAGTTACAAAACATTATACAATTGAGATATGATAAAGATAATAAAAAAAATTTTCGGATTTGAAAACAAGATTATACGAAAACAGAATAGAGTTCCTTTACCTCTTATAAGTTGTTAGTATAGAATAGAGTCCCGTTACCTCTTATAAGTTGTTAGTATACTTTTCATAACCTTAGATTTAAGAGGTACGAGATTTTCATTTTAACCAGTAGCATACATGTAGTCAATGTGTTCAAGTCTATTGGTTGTTGTGTTTGTTTTGTTTTGGGTTTTTTGTTTTTGTTTTGTTTTGTTTTGTTTTTTGTTTTTTCTTTTTCGGGGAGGGGTTAAAATAAACATGTCTCGCTAGCAGCTGCAGAGATTACAAATACATCGCGATGTCCTGGAAAGGCTGTACAAATAAATATGTAGGTTAAATTCTAAATTGGCACTTCTTTACTTAATTCTGTTTTGCTGTATATCTCAAAAGCCTGGGCGTTACTGCGGAATCTAAGAGGAGAATTTGTGTCAATAAGTAAAATGAGGTTTTGAAATAGAGGAAGAAGAAAAAACTATCTTGAATATGATGAACCGCAGAAATACAAGTACAATGGTTTGTATAAAGAGAGCCAACAAACTTATTAATGATCCAATGGTTCCTTTCCAGGATTTTAACATGTTATATATTGTAAACTGTCAGAAA
>BMAT01000778.1:1000430-1013242 GCA_019649035.1 Elysia marginata | reverse complement strand
CTCTCTCTCTCTCTCTCTCTCTCTCTCTCTCCCTCTATCTCTCTCTGTTGTTGTTTTTTTTAAATTTTTTTTTCGGTTTTGTTTTTTATCTACTCGTCTGTATCTTTCAAAGGTTTTTTTTTCTTCTTTGAGAAAATTCTTAATATTTGTAATGCGACCAGGTAAATCCGGCACAAGTGAGACGTGTGATCTGTTGGTTGATGAACCTTTTCTGGTAGTGCATTTTATTATTCTAATAGAGTTACTAATTTAGGACTGTAGCTTTTCTACAATCTGAGATGTCTTGTTTTGAAGCAAATAAAAAGTCTTTGTGTTATAATAAATTCTTATATTTGAAGTGCTTGAACTCAAATTTGGTGTGCATGTGAGGGACTTTTTCCTGACTTGCCCCGATTACCTCACACCGTTTGTTCATTGTTATTCTCTCATCTTTGAAGTCATCTTAGAATTGTCTGAAATATTTTGATAGCGTCGAGTGCCTTTCTATTTCATTTTTATAAATAACTTCTTGTTTTGCTTCGTTTGTTTGCGTTCCTTGTGCTACAGGTATTTACTTAAAACACTTTGTGCCACAACCAAAAATGGAAGTGACCAATGGTGAAGTAGACGATTGGAATACAGCACAAAGATTTACACGACATCTGATTCATAATTAAAACATAATAACTATGTTTTACCCATGACAGCCAGAGGCTTGACGGCTTTTTTGCAAGGCAATATCTCGGCTTCACTTCCGAAAAATGGAAGAAAACATTATACGCAAAGCGTAAAACGAAAACAATTGTAAGTTTTATGTTAAATTATTTCAAAATTGTTGACATAAAAACGTCATGAAAAACAAGTTCTGTATTAAACTTACGCCAAAATTGTGCAATGGCTAGTCTTCGAATCTAGGTCTGAGTGTTGACGCCGATTCAGGTTCTAAATGTGGAAAATAAGCTTTCCTAGATCTCAATTGAATTTAAAAATACGCTTAGCATGCGCCCAGGATTAGTTAAAATACCTGTGTACGTGTTCAGAGCTCTGCATACTGCCTATGAGGTGTGAATTTCTAACACACAGACACAAATACACACAGAACGACACTATAAAAACTTATGCAGATCAAAATTCGAAGGCTGGTTTTAGCTCCATTATCTGACAAACATCTACACTGAATTTATAACTCAGCAGAATAGTGGTTATGTAATACATATATGAAACAAGCTTATTCTGTCACGTACAGGACAAACAGGGGGTGGTCAACCCAACGCATGCAGTGGGAACCCGTGTAAAACGGGCACTTGTCTCCTTGATGTTACAGCAGCTGGTGGCTGGAGATGTCAGTGTCCACCCGGATTTACCGGGCAAGACTGTTCTATAGGTAAAAAAAAGTCTATAGGAATGTTGCGTGACCTACCTCTCTCAAATTCAAAAAGGTTTAGCCCTCAGCGAACTATTCTGGGTGGTGGGTAGTTTAGCAGAACAACTAAAGTGCTTATTTTAAACTTAAACACCAACCCGCGTCTAAGGGGAACAACTGTAAATGAATTTGTAAGGTTTATACAGCAACACTACAGCATCATGCCCTCCTCTTATTCACGCTCCGTTTTCTTTATTTCGCTGTACGTTTTTCGCTTTTTTATCCCTCTTCATGTGTATGTGTACTTCGGGCTATCCATGTGTCTTACTCTCTTTAAATTTCTGGTTTGTCTACCATTCTATTTTCAGTTCCTACAAAGCTAATAAGTAGCGTTTAGTAATTAGTACTGAGACATTTTTCTTAATATCTGCTCCATTAACCTGCTGTGCGTATTTGTAGTTCCAAGCCAGTCCAACCCATGCAGCCCAAGTCCATGTTTCTCAGGCACCTGTCGGGTAGACCCTACAGCACCAGGAGGTTGGAAGTGTGACTGTCCTGTTGGTTTCGGGGGTCAAGATTGTTCACAAGGTACATGCATATCTCTCTCTCTCTCTCTCTCTCTCTCTCTCTCTCTCTCTCTCTCTCTCTGTCTCTCTCTCTTACTTTAGTTTTAAACCTGCACAGGGATGTTTAGAAAAATATGAATTCAGCCCCATATATTTCAGTACCAAACCCTAGTTGGTTCTGTTCTTATCAAATGATTCGAAGAGACTTGTACTTTTTGCCTGCCAACATAAAAAACAAATTATATTTTCTGCTGTAGCAAAACTTGCTATATTGAGAATTTGATAGGTGCAAAGCGTTATCGCAGACTCTGCAGATAACTGGCGCCATATTTGATGAGTTAACACCTCCCGTAACTCGTTATATCTTTCTTACGTAACAATTTTCAAAATCCTCTAAATATGCTTTGGAACAAAACCTCGAAGAACAGATCCCTTTTATTGGTTGATTTCATTATCTCATTGTTTTGATTTATCTATGACTCCATCTTGTCAGTGTTATCGCAAATAAGGCTGGAACTGCAACCCAATTAAGAAAAATCAATAGCGATCAGCAGTCAGTCCGCTTCAATACTTCGCCAACCACATTATCTGAAATAGCAACTATGGTGATTATAATAAAGACTATTCTCTAATCTTCGATTATAACAAGACGTTTGTTTTGACTGTCGATTTCACAGCAATCTCGGGTCAGAACGCATGCAGCAGCAATCCATGTATGAGAGGAGTTTGTCAAGTGGATGGTGCATCGCCAGGAGGATGGAGGTGTAGTTGTCAGAGTGGCTGGACTGGACGGACATGCTCAACAGGTACAGAGTCTATTTTGCTATCTCTCTAGCACTCTTTTTCTCTCTTTCTTTCCTTCTTCCCCATAGGTCCCCTCCCCACTATCTCTTTCTCTACTATTCTCTCATCTCAATTAATATCCTTCTTGTATTCACGGTCCAGGTATAGGATCTACAATTTTCGACTCAGTATTACTTATAACAAAGCGAAATTGTATCTTAATGCCATCAAGCCTTTACTATGGTACTTGGCAATCAATGATTCATTCGGTGGTGGAACTTGCACGGGGTCTTCTTGGGTTTTTTTCTTCCTTGTAATGTGGGTGTGATTTTATATTAAAAAAATTATGTTCATGCATTCTCTTTGTCTGCCTGTTCCTTTGCCGAGCATTTTTGTTTTCTTGCATGTATATTTGTTTACCCCTAGCTGTGGTCAGCTCCCCTTGTAACCCTAACCCGTGCTCTAGAGGATCGTGCCAGTTGTCACCCCTAGCACCAGGTGGCTGGCGCTGTCTCTGTCCAGATGGATACTTCGGTCAGGATTGCTCCAGAGGTTAGCCATGTGCACAAGTTTAACAATGATTCTGACCTATTTCTCCATGGGTCTTGGGGTCAGTGGGGGTTACTATTCATTAACCTCTTTCGCATTTCCGCCATCCCATTTTGATGTTATATTACGCGAGTGCCAATTGGTCAAGAAAAGTAGCAGCATTTCATTGATTGGTAGGAATAGTAATGGCGGATTTTATTTGGTGTGCTGCTTGGGTTAAATGCTATGTAAAAATGTCACTTGAATTTCTTTGCCTCGTGTAGTTATATCTAGATCTAGTTTTTTAGCATGTCAAAGAAATACTCAGATCAATTATACCTTTCAAGGCCTTAAAGCACACTAGAAGAAGCCTTTGGGGTGACAAATTTGAGTGATAACGTTTCTGTATTTTAGATCTACGGAATGATCTACGAAAGCCAGTCAACACCGATACACCCAGTCCCACTCACAGGGCAAGACTAGGAATTCTGGCCTAAAAGTATTGAGGGAAGTGGTTATTTCATATAATTCTATGAAAAGCTGGCCCAATATCGAGTCCAAGGATAGAAACTTGGTTGGTGCCTTATTTGAATCATCTAGGTCTCCTCTAACTGTTAAAAGTGACCCTAAACCATAACCCAAACAGTACCCCAAATAAAATCCACCATGATGCGGTTTGTTGACCCCAATAGTCACGTGACTATTTCCGGGTAGAAATGGTCTAAATCATTAAGCCTATGAGGCATTTTCCCAGCAATCGGTGGGAATGAATCGGATGCTGCAAAATTCACATTAAAAATCATTGGTATATCAAACAACGCTTTGTTATGGGCTTCCACAGGTTAACTTTTGTACTACACTATCAAACTTGTGTAAAGGAAATAGAAATAAATTTGCTTTTCAAAAAAACTTTTCTGCAATGTAATTTTCTGACATCTAACTCATTAGCATTCATTGGGAAACGTGACAAAACGTATCAGGAGTCATTTTCAAAAAAATTGAAAAACGGTACAAAACTGTATTTTTCTTCTTTTAATTTTTATTTTAGAGTATTGGCTGTTATTGCTACAATATGAAAATTGCAAAAAAAAAACCTAATTCTAAATATGAAAGAATACAGATCTCTTTTACATAAAAATTTCAGAATTTTCAAACAAATGGATGTAATGCTTTTTGTCGTGAAGCCCTTTCATTTGAAATACCACCATTTCTGTTTTTACTATTTATTTTTTATGATTGGTTTAATGACTGTGCATCTGAGAAGGATGATAATCTATAAGTAAAAATCAGTTTTAAGCTGACATTAAGAACTACCAGGGCTGCTATATGATGGTTTGTGCTAGATCGGGCGATAACGTAGTTTCGAGAAACGTTTCAACGCTTCGATTGCCTCAGTTACATTATTTTTTCTTTCTTTTGAATCATGCATAATAGAGTTTGTACATCACTCTAATTTTTCAATTTATTTTAGACTGAGCATATCTGTATGGCTGCATCAACCAGTGTTGTAATATTCCTAGCAAGATATTTTTATTCTGAAATTAAAATCAGGAATCCATCAATACACGAAATTATGACCATTTGTCTGACGTATCCTCAACATTTGTGAGGTCTCAAATTTTTGGCGAGGCTAAAACAGCATAGATGAACTTATGATATTAAGTCCTGAGATCGTCATAGAAGGAGAAATTTGTTACCTTCAAATATCAATAATACTACTACCTATGAATCTCATGATGGTTTTAAATCTACTTTGACTAGGCAAGTTTGATTCGTAACTCTGTGTTTCACAGGACGACAAATGCTTCGATAAATCTCTTGAAATTTAGAGAAGAGATTTTTTTGTTCTAAACATATATTTATAAATAGGCCTATATATAAACATTTGATATATATACCAGCAGCTTCAACGAATGGAAAAAAATTCGCTCTTAAAGGATTAAAGTTGACTGGTCGTGAATACTTAGGCGTATAAGGGTGTTAATGTGTATGTGGTTTTATTATAAAGGTGTTTTAATTGATACTTATTTCGTGGTACTGGATCTGAAGGCTTCTAGTAAATTTTGCAACTTTTCGCTATTAGTTAAGCGAAATAGCTCCACCAAACGATGCTGCGCCTATTGGTATGTTACGCTTAATCAGAAATAGTCTGTTCATGCATGTTGGTTTTTTACTGTGCTTTCGTGTGAAATTGTTATGAACTAAGGACATTGGGAAATCCTTATGTTATAGGCTGAGACTGATTGACTCTATCTTTGTATCAACTACCCATCTCGACTTTAAGTGGTAAATCAATGTACTGTATAGCTTTTTCCTGGTTTAGGTCTTTTGTTCATTAAGCGCTAGATATACCAAGTTGACCTTTTCTTTAATACTCTTTCCTTTTCATATTTTTCTTGTACTATAAGTTTTGTGCGATTTTACCATTGTGCTAAGTTTATAGATTACCAATATAGATAGACAGGTAGCTAATTAGATAGATAAGTAGAAAGATAGATAGATAAATAGATAGATAGGTAAAAAGATAGATACTCGTAGATAGGTAGGTAGATAGATAGATATAGATATAGATAGATAGATAGATAGATAGATAGATAGATAGATAGATAGATAGATAGATAGATAGATAGATAGATAGATGGATAGATAGATAGATAGATAATTGTCATATTACATGTACCTAAATTTTGTACCTCGCCTCATCAGATGGCTGACTGGTCTGTGTTGGCTGGTTGGTCTGTGTTTACCAGCGTGGCCGGCTGGGGTGCCATCGATAGCCAGAACTTTCTTCGATGGGTTTAATGCGAAAAAATCTCTTCCGCACATTTAAGGAACCTCTTTTTCTTAGTATAGCAAGTTTTTCTTCTAGGCACAGCGGACAAGTCTTTTTCCCTGGCATATATGGTCTAGATCTAGTCTAGATCTGCCATTCTATTTTGTAATTTATGTTTTTGTCTTTTAGGGCCCAGATGTGTTGACTAAGGCTGGTAGAAGCTTTTTTATGTTCTAGTTTAAAAGATGACTCGTGTTGATTGTATCTGGTCTTAAAAGTGTTTTCTGTAAGTCCTACGTATGTTTCCTGTTTGTTTTTGTTTCCGTTACAGTGGCCTTATAGACGATGCACTTAGTGAGGCAATGTCCTTTCAGTGGGCAGTTTTCTTTTTGTCGGCAGTTGCACGTTGTTTCTGTAGGTGCCTTTTCGTTACGGTGTTGCTGTAATAATTTCTTGTTGTGGATAGATAGATAGATAGATAGATAGATAGATAGATAGATAGATAGATAGATATATGGATAGATATATGGATAGATAGATAGATAGATAGATAGATAGATAGATAGATAGATAGAAAGAAAGAAGGATAGATAAAATGCAGGTCTTTGTGTGTGTGTGTGGTAGATGTTATTGAAATTGAAAAAATACCTCCTCATTCTTATGAAAAGAAATTTTGTTTTAAGTCACCAAATATTTTCCCTTTTATTATTTTTCTCACACGGATAATGATTGATCATATCGAACATTAATCTTTTAAAGCGGTAAGTATGCAAATTTTTCTACATCCTTTGCATTTTAAAATCAACATCATCGCGATTGTAAGCAAAGTTTAGTTGGCTTTACTTTTTAAAAGTGTTTTTTAGACTAACAGAACACCCATACAAAGATAAAATGTTTCACCAGATTGCGTCACATATTTCTATTTTTTTTTCACGGTATTTTTTATAAAGACCGGAATGCCTATAATGTCAAGATAATTAAAATTAAGATCTTTAATATTGAGCGATCTGTAGTTTCGGACATAAGATTAAAGAAACGTTAAATAATAGCATTTGCTTTCAGGGATATATCAGTATTGTCTTTTTCTGTCGTTAATTTAAGAGATTTGTTCAAAAAAATGTTTTACGATCATTATTGAATATAATTATATAGCCTTCTCCCTGCTTCCTTCTTTTCCCTACCTTTTCTCTTCGATCCCTAATGTTTACTCACCTCCCTAAAATCTCGCTGCGCTCATCCCAACACGCACTGGCAGCGATGCAGCAGGGCAACCCGTGTGACCCGAATCCGTGTGCTAGAGGAACGTGCCAGATCAACCCAGGCGTGACTGGAGGCTATCGTTGTCTTTGTCCGCCAGGCTTTACCGGCACCGACTGTTCTACAGGTCAGAAGTTATGCCAGGGTTTTATATGTCAATGGTCATGTCAGGGTCACGTTCAAGCTCATATCAGTGGTCATATCTTGACAGAGGTCTTTTCAAGGGTTTATATCAGGGGACATGCTAAGTGTCATGTCAGGTATCGTATTAGGAGTCATGTAAAGAGTCGTGTCAGGTATCTTATCAGGGGTCATGTCAAGGGTCATGCCAGGTATCATATCTGGGGCCATGTAAAGATTCGTGTCAGGTATCTTATCAGGGGTCATGTCAAGGGTCATGCCAGGTATCATATCATGGGTCATATAAAGAGTCGTGTCGGGTATCTTATCAGGGATCGTGTCAAGGGTCATGCCAATTATCATATCAGGGGTCATGTCAAGGGTCATGCCAGGACGGGCATGCCGATGGTCATGTCAGGGGTCATATTCAGTATGAAGCTAAAGTAAAAAAGTGGTAAATGCTTTTATTTAACTCATCTTCTGCTTTAAGTGGCTCTAATCATTTTACTTACGATCCCATATCGGCGATTTCCAACCTCATTACCATCTGGACTCGTAGGGGAGCAGCAGTGAAACTGAAAACTCATCCGTCTAGTATATTGACAAGATGTTTCACTGCCCATAGCTGGGTGGTCAACGCCTTAGTGCTTCTAGGAAATGTGTGTTGAAAAGTTCTTTCCCAAGGAAGAAACGGCGACCTTCCAAGCAAGGGCTCGAACCTGGGGCCTCTAGACCACGAAGACTGTATATAGCGGCCAGTGTTTATTCTTAGTGCAACATCATGTCTATAGTTTGCTGTTTTTATTTTTCAAAGTAAGATAGAGGGACTGGTTTGAGCAAAGGGATGCTACACACCAGACAAAGATTAACTGGGTGTTATGTTTTCGTCTATTGAGGCTGACGATCTCGCCGTGCGGTGGGGTTATTTGTCTCTTTTTTTAACATTGCCATTAATAATTATTTTTGGTTTGAAATTTTTCTTTTCTATACCCTGTTACCTGGTGTAGTACCGCTTTTTAAAGTGAATGAAGAGTTTGCGTTAACAGCCTGTTGAAGGTCAATGGATCCTTCAGTGACTTGAGATAGTGGGGAACAAAGTAACGGTAAAAGGGCCAAGACATGATTTGTCGCGTTATCAAGCATTAAAAATTGCGATAATTTGAGCTGTTTCATTGTTTCATATGAGTGTTTCCTTTAAAAGTAAAATAATTGCTTATTTTTTGCCTTAACAGCACTATCTATGTAATTCTTCATTATGGTACAATACAATAGTTTCCCGTGCTATTTGATAAGAGCGAGACTTTTTTTTTGCAACCGGTAAATTAGCTAAGTGTTTTGTCCTTAAAGTATAGCAGTAATAATTTATTCCCTCGTTACATATTTTAAACCAAATTTTTGTTTCGATCTTTGCAAGCGAATCCTCATCTTTCGTGTGTTTGGATTCCATTGCAATACACGTGTAATTAGGTTTTCCTGCCATCCACCTCTTCATTTAGGAACTAATAGTTTTGATAGTTTCCACACTCGTTCGTCCCACAGTATTAAACTATTATCCCAGATTTACACTTTCTTTACAGATTTTTCTGTGTTGAACACGAATTTGTAATTTCAATTCGCTTTTTTTAATACAACCAACTCAACGTGCTTCTCTACAGAAGAGACAATGAAGAATTGTTTCATCTTATCTTATTCCCATCAGCTACGGGCGCACTACCCAACCCAGCGTGTCCACCTTACGTATGTCCAGCTGACGTTCCCCGGCATTTCTACCCGGACTGGGATGACACGTCCTGTACCACGTTCTACGCCTGCGAGTTTGGTACGTTAGAGAGACGAACGTGCCCGCGGGGTCAAAATTTCGACCTGATAACCATGGCCTGCCAAGCGCGTACTGACCCAGCTACAGCGTTTTGTAGTTCCTTCAGGGGTCAGAAACTGGTGTAAATCGAACACTAGATTTTCTCAGCGGAGTCCTGTAAGGATAAACCCCTCTGCCTCAGACTGAAAAGTTTATTTTATTTAAAGTTTATTTTAGACAGGAATACTATGAAGACGAAAGGAAAAAAAGAAAAGGACCAAAATCCTGTTCATGATAAACCAAAGTTTACCTTAAATAGGGTTGAGACTCCACCGTGGGATAGAGAGCTGAAAGTTATTATATACTCGTATTTTGGGTGGTAGGAATTCTAATGCTTAACACTAAAGTGGGTTTTCTTTATGAGGGTTTAACAACTTTTAACCATTATGCTTGAAGAAAAGGTGCAGTTTCAATAAAAAAAAGTTATTTCTCGAAATTTATTTGTTATGTCTTTTTTGGTTTGTATTTTATATTTATATTTATAGATTCTAGGTTTTTTCTGTCATAGAATACAGTGCTCGACTTTTATAAGTAGCTTTTATATACATTGTAGCCTGGTCCTACCTTTGTTACGGCACAGTGTTTCTCGCCCGACGTATGAATATATTTATAAATATAATAATTTTATTGTTTCTACCCGATATATTTTGTTTACATTTACATCATTAAAAGCGATATTTTGAGCAAGTCAAGTTTCTCGAGATCCATAGTAAATCACTATTAAGAAACTTGACGAGGTCTTAGAACAGATTAAACCTGTAATTTTGAACAGATCACTGCGGAAGTTTTAGCCAAAACCATCAAAAACCCAAGCATGACAAAATGTTCTAGATGTTGTAAGGGTCCTTTATGGTCAAGGACGTCTACCAATGTTAAAGAAATATTCAGAAAATTGGCAAAGAACTTGAGGTTTGTTTTCAGTTGATTTTTTTTCCAAAATTGGACCACCAATTTCTATACCCACGTTAGAACCTTGAGTTACACTAGACCCACGTTAATATAGTGACCGAAAGAAACACACACACGCACTTCGCAGGAGCCAAGGGTCCAATCGCTAGACAGAATAAAAGCGACAACTTGCCAATGCCTGACGGAGGAAGAGAAAAGAGGAACTGCGTCTCAACTGTTGCGAATGAGTGGATTTTAGAACTTTTAATTTTAAAAACGCTATTTGAAAACAGATTAAACCTTGCTCTTTTTCTCGATAATTTTTCTTTATTTAAGATTTGCCATGTCTTTCTGCAAAAGTCTATATAATCTAATGCACTTTTAAAGGTTTGGAAGCTAAAAAAAAATTGCTGTTTGAAATATGATCACCTTGAAATGTGGAACTTGCGACATCCGAACTAATCAAACTGGCTGCAAGAGAAGCACAACTACCAAAATAATGAGTAAATATTAACGGAGAGCCAGTGAAATGTTAGAAACATGAGCAGGTTTGCCGTCTCAACGAACAAAGAAAAGAAACTTCTTTTACATAGAAACCAAAGGACCAATATTGCTGACGCTCGCTTGTTCTGCATACATGTTTTTATAATACTCTTGAAAAATGTCTAAATGTGTTAAACGTCATCGATTTTTATCTAGGAAGGTGTTTGTATCATAATGATTACGCTTTTTCCCCTAAATTTCTGTAAGCTTAATATAGCCCTCATACTTTCATGATTAGAAATAAGCAAAACTCGGCGTCATGACTGCTTTAAAACGCTAAGAAGATATTAAATAAATCAAAGGAGGTAAATAATTTGTTATTGAAATACTGTTACCCGGTTTAAGGCTCAATTTACCGACTTACTGTCATGAAAACAATAAAAAGACCGATTTTGGAATATGGAACCGCGTACTTGTCTATTTATAAGTCCATGCATAAGAGAAAGAATCCAAGTAAGGAGCAGAGGCCGGTGATCAGCAAGACATTACAATGTTAGTCAAGTCTATTCACCATTGGATCTCAAAGTATACATACAAAATCTGCGTACCATAAACAGTGGCGGCAGTTACTGAGCAGTCAAATGATTGAAAGGTTTTAAAGGTATGAAATTAGCTGTGGAGAGAATTAGGCTTTTAGTGGAAATGTCTGCCTTTTGTATGATTTGAGCCGTCGCCTAAAAGTCTACTTCTCACCACTGCTAATTTCATACCTTAAAATCTTTCAATCAAAATCTGCGCAGGCCTAACAGCAATTGCCATCGTCAGTCATGTGGCACTATCATGCAGCAAAGTTTTCACATCTGAGCATCATTTTTGTGAAAAAAAGATATTTCTGGTTGCTCGCCTTGAGTCTTTTGATGCCTTGATAAATGATAAGACAAGCTTCTAGTCTTATTCATAGCATAATCTAGCACAGACTGTAAGCTACGAGTATTTAACTTTAAACAAACCTAACTTTGTAGGTCAGAGCTAATTTTGTAATTAGCCAGTAGAGTGTCAATATGCCTTGGGTTGTCTCAGGTTGGGGGGGGGGTGGTATGATATCTCAGGTTTTTGGAGGTGTTTCGTAGCAAATGTTGGTTAATCTTTTATTAATTTTTGTTTGCAATTGGTTTGAATTTTTTATATCATGTGTCATCTTAGTGCTTCTGAAATCGATAAAGTCCCTACCACCCGTTTGAACGTGTTTACTTAAAGCTCCAATTTGGCAAAGCTGATGGAGGCAGGCATCATTGGTTCCGAGATTTAATGAGTACAGGTACTAAAGTGAACTTATTGATATTTTACTGCCGTTACTTACCATTTCTGTTTGTCTGTAAATATCAAGCTAACATGACATATAGACTAGAGAACTGTACAGAATACCAACATTGATTGGTCAAATATTAACTGTATTTTATTTTCCTTAAAGTCAACAGACCTTGACTATATCAAGGTTCATATGGTATGAGGACTTAGAGAATCGGCCAGTCGTTATCTTAGGAAGACAGTGTGCATTTGGTTTAATGAATTATTCACATAGCCTTATAAAAGAAAGATTAAAATATTAGAAATGATAATTCATGTATAAAGGATGAGAGTGACAGATTGTTACCAACAACAGATTTGCAGCTAGTTCTTGGTTCATCATTCACCCTACTTTGGTTAACGTTTTGACCTTAATTTTAAAAACCAACGAAGTGATATATAAATATTCCTAGCATCTTTGAATAAAGAAAAAAGCAATCTCATTACACGATACAGTTTTTTCGACTTTATGTGACACTATAGTCTTTGGTTATGTGCTATATACATGTATTTCGAAATATTCGAAACATCCGTTTCGTGCAAAAAAAAATCAAAGAAAAATTAGTCTTTTGGCAGTGACTCTTCTGTCTCTCAGTTCAAAAATTTTTCATAGTTTTTTAACAAAAAATAACCAAATTGTGGAAATCTGTTTTTCTTTTAAATTTAATAGATGCGATGTTTGGCTATAGTTAATACAATGTATATTTCTTCAATGACGACGTTTTTGTTGTGCTTTAATAGTTTAAAGTAACTATGGGTTAACAGCATGAGATAAATATTCAATCTATACTGTACATGGTGAGCTAAGTTGATCAACTTTGTTAAATAGTGATGTCCATTGTAAATCACTTTGCTACAAAGCATTTA
>BMAT01000778.1:929203-947254 GCA_019649035.1 Elysia marginata | reverse complement strand
GAGTTGACTTCAAGCGAGTTGACTTCTCGCGGATTCCACTGTATTATACTTTGATCGCCGCAAGGAGGTCTAGAATTTGTGAATAGTTATTAGGATGTGCTCTAAAGTGAACATTGAAAATTTTACAAATTTTGTTTGTTTGTTTTTTTGCTTTATTTTACCAGCAACAGGCAGCTTGTGACATATGTAGGATTATCAATTGAACTGAGTAGGGGTGGAGAATAGCTTGAAGGGGTTGTTAATCTCTCAGAATTGTGCTGATTAGAAATTTTTTCTGCATTTGGAATTTTAGCTAATTTTTGTTTATTACTTTTTGAAATAAATTACAAAAAAAAAACTCCCAGATTCAGCACCTGCTCACAAGTGGTTCAAAACATAAAGAGACATTATTCCCACTGTTTACATAGCTACCAAACTAGTTCATGTACATATTTATTACATATGTGGTGTCTCAAGTACATAAGTCTGTATAACACTTGAAAATATGTCTTTGACTGTCCAATAGTCCGCAAATGTATAAATTAACCTTTAGGGTATGAAGTGTATTGTATAATCCTCAATTATCAATAGGATTAACACCCTTACTGGCCTATGTTGGGAATAGCCATAAGCGAGACTAACAAAATGACAAATAATTTCTATGTGGGTGAATGGATGTACATGTATCATACCCTACTTTATGCCTGAAGCAGATTTTGTTAAAAATTTATACTATAAAAATGTTTGTTCACACTAGTCTTAGAAAGTTCTTGAAAGACCACATGAAACATGTTTGAGGCACCTATTGATATGTCTTGCACTCAAGCATAGGTCTACATCATTAACAAAGATTATGTGCTGATCCACATTATTGCACTAAAAACCCGTATTGCCCTTTGGTAAAATTGGCAGCTATGTATTTATATGCTTATGGACCATTTACCTTCCTTCCAATTCGTCTCTGGGTTCCTCCCAGACTAGCCTGGACCTTTCTTCTATTCATAGTAACCAAGTCCTGTTGTATTTTTTAGCCCAAACTAAATACATGTACCTTCAACAAGACCATTAATTTAGTTTCCACGAGTTTCAGCTGGGCTGAATCTTCTATAATTCTTGTCAGTCAGCTCTTCTAACCTCCCTCCTAGAAATGCCAATGCCAAAGCTTACACAACTAAACTAAGCTTTAGCTAGTTGCAAACATCTACTTTGGTTTTGACTATTATTTGCCTCTTATCTCGTGAGGCTTCTAGAATTCTAGTCTACATTAGTCTTACACTGTCGCAGTGTTAGACTGAGATGAAATCACTCATTGCAAGCCTATCAGTATCAAACTATCTAAACCATGATTCATTCTTTATTATTCTTTTGTAAACTTATATCGACCTAATTCTAGATATATAGCTTTTATACCCTGGTTCTAAATCTAATACATGCACAGTAGAAAGTTGGGTCTCAATTTTAGGCCTAGGTCGATCTAGATTTGATCCAGGTGAGATCCTTTCTCTTGTTTCTTATTGATCTTGATTTATTTAAAAGTAAGCATAATGATAATCTAGATCTGTAACTAATCTATACTAGGTTCTAGGTCAAGAATGCGTGTCAGAGATCTTTGATCTTTGAGTTTAAACAGCTTTCTCCAGGTCTAATCTAGATTTAGAATCAAGTTTAACTAGTGAGCAGCCCTGTAAGAACTAGTGAGAAACAAAGAATAAAATCTTTTTTCTCCCACCCCTCTCTCAGGCACACCAACAGAGAGATGTGTATGTTCCGCTGGAGGTTCCTCACCGCTTGCTCTCTATCTACTGCCCTCCAGTTGGCTGTGACGTCTCAACATCAACAGTACTTGCTGCCATGACTTATCCCTTAATTTAAAATTTCTTCCACATGTAATTCACTTTGCTGCTTCATTCCTAACATAATTATTTTAAATGTCAGTTTTTCAAGGTTACATAAGGATCATGTCTGTTGTTTCAAAAATATCAATTAATGCTAAGTAAAAATCAATGATTGAGAATGAGCAATTTTTTTTCATCCTTAGTTTCATATTCTGATATCGTTTTAAGTGAACTGAAGCAATAAAATGAGCTGAGTGACTCAAAAAAAATTCTCTTTATAAATACGGTATAATTAATTTAATGGCAAGAGTGAAAGGTATTACTCTTAGCTGAGATTTTTAAATACCGGTACCAGTTTTTCTTTTTTTATTCCGGCCCTATAATTTAGAATGAAAAACACAGTGGATATTCCTAGGTGTGGCATTGAACTGTGATAGATTTTCATCTTCTTTACAGCTAAAAACACCAACTTCTGTTTATTTGACATGATTCCAACCTGTATAATTCGATTTCCTTCATTTGAATATTATTTAGATAATAGATTGCTGGTCCTGGTTTTCTTTTTTCTTTTCTTTTTTTTTTATTTTAATTAATGGTAATGTATACTGATAATTTGAGTAGTACTAGTTGCTGTTATCATGTTCTTGTTTTTTTTTTTTATGGTAATGTTCTGACAATAAAATATGTTACTGTTTAACAGTACGAGGGTTGTAATTCCAAGCCTGGCTCATTTGCAAATCACTTACATATAATCACAGAACAAAGAATGAAACTTTAGAAGAGACCAATTTTCAGTGGCAAAGTTTGTACAGTGTAGTCCGTTTATGTCTCAGAGCTTGGGAAGCATGAATTAAATATCAGAACTTCAAGCTTAGGGATAGTTGACAAAGAAAAAATACTGAGTGGGACCCTACAATAGATGAGTTATCAGAGTTTGAGTTAAGTGGACTCCACTGAAGTCAACATGCTGTCCAAAGTGCAAGAAGATCAAAATAAAGTCTGATTTTTCTTTTGCTCAGTAGTTTGAGAGATTGTACCGGCTCTGTGGCCTTGCGGTAAGACACTCGCTCAGAGATCAGGAAGTGTGGGTTCTTTCCCCAGCCGAGTCAAACCAAGGACTTTAAAATTGGTATTAGCAGCTGATCCGCCTAGTGTCTGGCATTATGGATTTTGTGCTAAATCTGGTTTGCCCAGTGTCAGGCTAATGTGACTGGGTGTGGTGTATGCATGCGCTCCATACATCACAGTGTGGCAGCACGCTTTCAATTGTCCCAAGCGCCGTCTCTGATATAACCTTGTAGTCGAAAAGAGACGTTAAAATTCAAACAACCAACCAACCAATCGAGAGAGTGTAAATTTAAAACTATATGCAGTCCTGCTTAAGTCGATTTCAAGGGGACTTAACTACTAAGATCGACTTAAGTGAAAATCGAGTTAAGTAATTGCTGGGTCGTCTCCCTTGATTAAAAGATATGAGCATAAGGTCTTCATCTGTATAATTTTCTCTGAGTATTTGTTGTTTATTTTGTTTTTTGTTGTTTACTTTTAAAAAAATTTTTTCACCCATTTTCATTAAAAATATCCATCAAAATACATAATTTAAAATTTTTAAATAACAACGTAATTAACGGTAGATTATATCGATGGCAGGCACATCAAACCTCTGAAGTGGCCTCTTTATCTATATTAAGATCAGATGTTTGATGTGCCTGCCATCGATATGATTTTATTAATTTAATGATATAAAGAATTACAGTACGGTAATTTGTCGATTATTCGATAGTTCAATTTTTGGCTTAAGTGTCGGGGTTGTTAATTTCCTGCCCGCCATGATGAAAGTATTAGACCTGGTTTTTTTCCGACAATCGTCGGAATTCAGACAATAACTGATGTGAGCCAGCCACCCTACCCAGGCTAACCTATATTGGTAAAATAAAAAATTTTTAAATCAATAATAATACATGTATATATTTTTGTTATCGATAGTATATAACGCAAACAGAACCTCACAGAGAGTCACCATCGTTCGCTGTCGCCGCCGATGTAATTATAATTACACTGGTTAATCCCACAGACAGAACCCCCCAGCCGCGAGACTGTTTGCCACATGTTGCTGCGAACCATCGTCCTCAGGTGTATTCGTCATTTTATTTTCTGACCCGGTATGTCGGCAGCCTTCTTCGCGCTTAGTTATTGGTTTGCCGACAATTATTGTCGGCAAAAGCATCGCCGGCACAGTAAACTGCGAATGATTTCGGCTCAGGAGGAAGTTTGTATCACGCGGCCCACAGAGGTCTATTAATAGACATCTGTGATCACGTCACGCAGCCGCACGCAGCCACGCTCAGCTTCAGGCACGCTGTTTCTTGTTTACAACATTGGCCGCGCAATTCGAAGTCGCTCTATTCAATCTAAACCCTTTGCCTTCAGTTAGATACTTAATATAATACACCTCTGTTCAAAGTTTGTTGAACGAAAAGATAATTTAAAGGCCATCGAACAAGGAATTCGGAATAAATTTAAATTTGCCTGGCTTGAAGAGAAAGACCGCAACGGTGACTTTCTCTCTGATTATGTCAGAAAAAAAAGTTCGAACCTGGTCTGGCGTACTGCTTATATTGTAAGCAAGTTTTAGATTATAGCACCAAAGGAAAGTCGTTTATTAAGCGTCATGCTGAAAGTGGTGGCCACAAAAGTAAGAGATCTATAGGCCTACATCTGAATATTTCCCCCATTTCACCTTTGATAGATCTAGGTAGCCTTCTTCTTCTTCTTCATGGCGGATCCTTGTAGGACGTAGCCTCCCACACAGCTGAGCGGAAACCGTCTCTGTCTTGCGCAAGTATACTGGCTTCCCTTACAGAAAAGCCAAGCCAGTCAGAAATGTCTTGAGTCCATCTCCTTCTTGGTCTGCCTCTGCCTCTCCTGCCCTCCACAGCTCCTTCTAAACACAATTTTTCGAGGTTGTTGTGTCTGACGACGTGTCCAAAATATTTCAATTTTAGTTGCTTTATATTTTTAAGGAGCTGGCGTTCTTTCATGCCGAGCTCTTGTAGGATAGTTTGATTTGGTCTCCTTGCAGTCCATGGAATTCTAAGTATTTTTCTGTAACATTTCATTTCAAATGCATCTATTTTTGTTAGCGTCCAAGTTTCGCATCCGTATGTAGCCACTGGGAAGATGCAGGATTTCAAAATTCTCATTTTAAGAGGAGTCGATTGGCTTTTCCAGATGTTCATCATAGATTTTAGTTTAGAGGTTGCAATAGCCAATCTCTTTCTTATGTCTGGAGTTATCTTTCCATCAGCCTCAATGTTTGCTCCTAGATAGTTAAAGTGAGTGACATTTTCCAGTGACTCATTGTCTATTAAAATACTTGAAGCAGGGCTTTTGTCTGAATCCATTACCTTTGTTTTCTTGGCATTCAGGAGGAGATTTTTATTCTGGCTAAATTTCTTCACGTTCTGCATCAGTTCATTTAGTCCCTCAGTTGTCTTGGACAGCAATGCTGAGGGACAACGCAAATATCTTATCTTGGCATTAAACTTAAAGTACCGTTTACGTTGTTCTTTCTCTCTTCGATAAAACTGGATACATGATAAAATTAAATTTATATAAATTATAATAGGCCGCATGGATTATTTTTCTGTTAATTAAACCCTAATGAATATTTAATTTATATTAAAGTCAACGTAGATTTAATCTTGACCTATTGGCGCCGACCAACATCCACTATTCGTTATTCCTGAGATAATACCGTAAAAACTTACATTCTGACCCTCTCCTGTATATGAGTTTGTTAGCTGCAAATTACAGCAATATTTTATTATGACATAGACCCCAATTAGAGCTCAAAATATGCCTGAAACGCTGTGGTGGTCGCAGTCAAGTTCAGACAATTTCATGACGCCTCAAATGCAGGTCTAAAGTTTAAACTCAGGAAGCTCTACTTGAAGTTGTAGGTCTCCTATTGTCTTAGTAGGCTAGATAGAAGATTAGATGCAGCTCAAGATAACTTAATTCTGACGCAATGTTTCTGTACCTGTCGTTTTCAGTCAAGTGGCGATATGCGTATTCATTAGATCTAGCTTGCCGCACGCTGGGCCACTAATCCTGGCATGCCAAGCCTAACTTGTTCATGGTGAGAATGGGGTGGGAGGGAGGAAGCTTTGACCAGTCAGACAGAAAGAGAGACGTGTTGTCTAGACACTTTGTTCACTTAATCATCCTAGACTTGTGGGTTACGCACAGCCACACATGTAAATCTTTCAGCACTGTCGATTACAAAGAATGATGTAAGAGTGTGGTTTTAGGGGTTTATTGTCTCCTGCTTTCAGGGTTGTTTAACGTCTCCTAAGGTTCTCAGGAATCCTTATCAGGCGATTTGGGTCGGGTTATTGTCTCCTAAGGTTCTCTTGGGTATTTATACGGCAATGGGTCTGGTGTAGATTCGATCTGTCTAGCTTTAGTGTGGTTCAGAAGGACTGGAGCTACGGAATATCGTCATATTTATTGCTAGCATGAGCTTTTCTAAGATCGACTTAAAGTGGAATCCGCGAGAAGTCAACTCGCTTGAAGTCAACACCTCACAACGGTCCCATTTTTTTTCTTCTTTATTTAACCTTCATCGCCACTCGTGGGAGAAAAACACCCAGAACAAAAAGTAACGAGCTTAATTTTATTGAAAATAACCCATTTTGCCTCTAAAAACCCATTGTATTCCTCAAGGGTTCATATTTCTATATTTTTTGTAATAAGTTCAATAAAATTAATGATAAATTATTTTTAATTATTTTTTTTTAAAATATGCATGCTGATTAAAACTAATAAAAGCAGAATCCACTTGTGGGTAAAATTCACCCGTATAGTCTCAATGAGCCTTCAGAGCTTAGCTGGGTGTTTTTCACCGACGAGTGGAGAATGGGAGAATTCAAAATAGATTGCTCAAAACAGGTTTTTGGGTGACAATTACCCACGAATGGTGTTTAAGTATACAAATAGCGTGTGGCGGTGAAGGTTAAGTAACTTTTTTTCGCGTTAAATCAACAGCGTCAGACCTCGTGGCCAAAATAGAAAGATATAGAGAGACCCCAGATGGGTCTTGGGAGAGACGAAGAGAAATAGTGGGTGGTGGGCGATCTTTGTTTCCAGGGCTTGCTTACCTGTCTGGGCCCACTGGCCTGGCAAGGGCTAGTGGGGGAGGGGGGGTACTGCAACTGGACAGAAGACAGTGACAGGTGCTGATTGGTGCAGTTCACTGATGGTTCTTCCACTCCTCCCTGCCTCGCCAAACCAGTCGGAACACATAATGTGTTTATGTACACACCTACGCATTCCATGCCTGCGTCTACATCTAGGTTGAGCTAGCCTTCATCATTTCTCTGAGTACATTCCTCGTGGTTACGCTGCGCTCGTTGAATTTATCTAGTTCTTACAATTTGCAATTGCACCCCCCCCCACCTCCCAATGAAAATGGATAATGTCAACCTCGCTTAAAGTCAACACTTTTTTTCGGTCCCAAGGTGTTGACTTTATCCGAATTCCACTGTAGAAAATCGACTTATGACTATGTGCTAGTGCTTATATTTTTTTTATTCGAAGGGGGAGGGGCCAAGGAAAAAGATTGACTTGATTGAAAATCAACCTATACAGCGTCGACTAAGGTGGAGTCAACTGTAGTCACAAAAATCTTCAAAATTCATGCTAGTGTAGCTAATGGTTTTCCATTATGGATTCTTATACAGGTTATTGTATTCTAGAAAACCAAATAGCTTTGTTCATAAGTAATTACATACGTGAAGGCCTATTGTTAAAAAAAAAAAGTTTCCCAAAACCTTCAATGACATTCAACAGTTGGTCATATGTACAAAATCATTGTCAAAGGTTACTTCAAGTTACATGTATTGCTCACCACTAGTTTATTTTGACGTATCAGAAGAAGCCAACAAAAAAAGTACATTCAAAGTACCCATTTGACATCGATTAAGAATAATCCAATGAACTACCCCGCAGTCCATGTCAAAATGTTGGGAACAGCTACATGTGTAATTTATTTTGAAATATCAGAACTTTGAGTTAAAGGATACTTGATAAGAAAAAAACTACCAGTTTGGAACCTAAAACAGAATTGAGTTTTTAGAGTTGGAGTCAAATGGAATCCAGAGTAACACTTTTAGCTACAGAGGCAATTGCTTATACACAGCCTGCTTTTTTAGCATCTTAAACATATACAATATGATTCTATATAAATGCTATGAAATGCAGCTGGCTTAATCCCCGTGGAAATTAAATCTGCATTTAAAAAATTTCAGTTACCTTTTCCCCAAAGCAATATGCTGATATTCCTTCCCAGGAAATAAAAATCTGCAGAGGCTTTACCAATTGAAGAGTAGATTAAATTTTGGAATACTATAGTGGCACCTGTTAGTGTTACAGCTGAACCTCTGAAGAATTCCCCCTCTTTTCTCTATTTAAAGTCTATTACCTGTGCATGGGCACTATAACAAGGCAAGAGCAGGAGGAATTAGAGTAAAAATTTAAGCAAGGAACTTTTCCTGAAACACAGCGTTGAATCTACAAAAGACATTGCAGATTTCACTTGCTGTTGCGACGGTTGCATTTCATTGTGTCAGCCAGTGCAAGTTTCGCCTTTGTCTAGTTCACAAGCCAGTGTGCATTTTATGCATAAGACTTAGAAAAAGGGAGAGGGAGGTTGACTGCGGCATTGTGACTGTCATTGGCTTATCTAGTGCAGTGAGAGGAGACACTGTTTAGCTATAGCGAGATGATACCTATACCGGTACCAATATCTAATTCTAAGCTTGTACCATTGGTAAACGATGTGGATAAAGAGGAGAGAGAAGGGGTGAAGAGAGTCACATTACATTCCTCGTAGTTGTAGACAGGAGTGCCATCAAAGCAGAGATTATTTTGTTCTTATTTTTCATTTTTTCAATAACCCCCCTTACATTCCTACTGTGGGTGCCTACAGCATAAATTTTCTTCTGGACCCAAAAAACCTGCTGCAGACATGTTCTCTGTACTTTGGACTCTATTTTTTGGCAAAAACTTATGTCAACTTGAGTTCAGTGCATTTATATATGTGCAAAAAAAGAATAAACACTTGATTTTTATTAGTGGCTTTTTTTTTTTCAAATAAGCAAACCTATTGATTTTATAACAACACAGTATAATTGACAAAATCACTCTCTCACAAAATGGTTCCTACTGTAGCAATCTAAAACAAGAGTAGAATATCTTAACTTGTGGGCCACAAGACTTGCAGAGAGAATCAGATGCTACCATGCTTTTAGTTAATCATAAAATTTGATTTCTAAACTTTTATTTAGAACAGGACCGTTTCTTGATTGCTGTTTTCTTACTTTTTACTTTCTGTTAGTTGCATGGGTTGTAACCGAGTTTAGCCTCATCTTGACAAAGTTTGGGCTGAAACTTAACTCTCTGTTAGAGGCTGCTGAAATTTTAATATACAATAATATACATGTATATTGGCTAATGATATGTTACAGATATTTTGCATTTTTTAACAAATCCAGCTCAAAAGTGCACCTAACAATTTATGCTTTAACAGGCAAAAGATATACACTTTAAGACCAAAAAAAAGTGTTGACTTTAAGCAAGAGTTGACTTTAGCCATTACAAAGATATAAAGAAAGGTACTGCAAAACAGTGTTAACATTAAGCAAGAGTTTACTTTAAAGGTATTGACTTTAAGAGAATTCCACTGTAATTGTGAGAGTTTTTTACCTAACAATTAACCTCATAAATGATAAAATCAAATAATTTGCCAAATCAATTTTTTTTGCAGTACCTAGACTAAAACTTAAGGATTGAAAATATTTAACTGTATTTAAATAAAAACCATATAGGGGTAAGAAACTCTCTCATAACAGATTTAATAGGTAAATTTTGACTCCTTTAAATATTAGTTGCAACAGATTTTGTGTTTCAAAAGTCATGGCAAGCAGTTCGACAATTGCTGACATTATCAAATGTTTCTGTACCTAAGCACAAAACTAGTTACACAAGCATTGGAGCTTCTTGTTAAATAATAGAAAGAATATCAGTCGTTTTCTACACTCTAACAAAGGCACATCCAGAAAGTCTATCAACTAACCAATAATATGGTAAAACAAAATAATTAAATGCATACAGTAGATCGTCTCAGGGCCAGTTCAGATACAGGAATGCCAAATGTCAGGTTTTTACATTTTGGCATCCTGGCAGATATATTGGATGTCACAAATTTTACATTAAGGACATGAGCATTATCAGCAAATTATTTCCTGAGCTTTTCTAAAACTTTAAAGTTGCTTCAACTTATCATCATAGTATAAAATCATACATAGAATTTGTTCTGATTTTGAAAATTTAGGATAAGAATTAAATGAAAACAGCTTTTTTTAAAATGATTTGATTTTCACATTCCAGTTACCAAACTCGAACTGGTATTTCACATAGGCTGAAAAGGCTCCCCTACAAAATAGTGTTATAAAAGGTTTCAATTAAATAATGATATTTCACTCATTCAGCCTATTGGACGTTTGTTGTTTTTATTTCTAAATTCAGAAGAAAAAAGCAAAAGGTTTAAAAAAAGCTGAAAGCACTTGGCATCGATAAATAACATGATAAATTTTTTTTTCTATTAACCCTACAAATGTGATGATTGCTAAGAGTAAGAGCACATAAACAGAGACAACAAAATTTAGAAGAGATTGTTTAAAAACAATCAATAAAAATAAAATTACTTTGGCCATTAAATATTCAAAAATTAATTTGATTTTTTTAAAATAAGAACATAATATATTCATCCAAAACTTTTTTAGTAATTATGTTTCAACTGATATTGTGCAAAAAAATTTTTTCCTTGATCTGTTGGAGATTTAAAAAAAAAGATTTATCTTGTCTTGAGTCTGAACTATGACAGCATCCACCAATAGCACCACTATATTGTCAGTTTCTCTTCAGACTCACCTCATCCACTGACACTAGTGACAGTGCCTGATTCCATCAACAATTCCATTGTTTAGTCTGTATTGTAATTACAATTAAAAACCACGTCAAACTTTATCTTTGTCACAACAAAAATCAACTCTATCTATGATTGACCACTACAATATTTCTCCAATGAGACAAATAAAAACAGTTGTCCTCTAACTAATATTCAACATTTGGACATCTAAAAAGTAAAATCTCTGACATCAATGAAATTGTGGTCATCACACATCTAGTTTCAATAAAAAATAAAATCAAACATGACAAAGACATACAGTGGAATCCGCTTAAAATAAACCATGCGATAAACTTTTCTTTGAGACCCTATTTTTTCCTTCTTTATCACTACTACTAGTCCGTGTCCGGTTTATATAAATAAATGCCACTAATTAAGAATCTGCTTAAGATAAACTCTGTGGGTGTGTGAAACAAAGAGTTTAAGACTTTAACCCAATAATGCGATCATCTGTTAAACTTAAATAGAAAACAGAAATGAACAAGAGCAAAGCCACAAAAGACAGATCCATCATCTAGATCTAGTGCCAGCTTGTTCTCATCGCAAACACAGCAAAGGAAAGAAGGGGGGGGGGGGGCGATGAGAAGGTGGTGCGCACTCGACCACTTGCTTGGTCCTACACAGGCACGCGCATTGCTGGTAATACCACTGGCTAGGTAGAACCAACTCTCTTCGCCTGTAATTAACGCCTCTTAGGCCTACTGGCTTTGATCTAGATATCTAGATAACGCAGCTGTATAATCTAACACTGAATGTGCAATTTTATAAGTAGCGCAAGCTGGACCTGTGCCTTCTCTTTTTTAAACTATAACATTATAACTATAAGTGTGTCACACCTTTTCGCATCTCTCTCTTTCTTACTCATAAAATGGTGTGTGTGATGTTCAGCAGTGCTGTCCAGTTCTTCATGCGCTACTGGCGAGTGCAGACACCATTTTATAAGGCCCTAACAAGTTAGCATTGATCTCTCACAAATAGTTGAGTAACAGTAATCAAGAATTCCAATATGGCTATCCCCAAGTAGAAAGCACTGTCTTTAGAGACGAAAACGCAAGTTCTTAAAGACATTGATAAGAATTTAAAACAAGCTGAAATTGCTCAGAAGTATGGCACCTCCAAGAGAACAGTTTCTGTGCTGGTAAAAAACAGACAAGCTACTGAAGAAGCATGCTCGTCCTCCCAGTATCAACAAATATGAGGAATGGGAAAGAGGATGAAATAGATGAGGCAGTAATCTCCTGGTTTAATTAATTAAACAGACTCGAGCTATAATGTAATGGAGATTAAAAAATCTTATGGTCATAATCAAACTTTGTCCATCAAATTTAAACAATTTTTAGATTTTTTTTAATGTGATTGAGGGAAGTGGACCGGGAAAAAAAAGATTTTTACAAACAACACGCACAAGCAAATGACTATGGCAAAGGCCTGTTTGATTCGTTTTTGAAACAAGGGGTGTTACTGTTAAAAATATCCAAAAAGTAGATATCCCCTTTAATATTGTACTTGTTTTTTTTTCACAAAGGGATAAGATAAACTTTTTGTTGTGGCCATAAGCAGTTTATCTTAAGCGGATTCCACTGTATACAGGTATATGAAACGTGCAAACAACATCATTGTCATATTCTATACTGAAGTATTTAATATTAACCAGAGTTAAGTCTTTCTGAATTTTAAAATTAATCATTATTGTCATTATCAACATTATAACTTGCGGATACAGTTGAGTCAAAATAATTCAAAGCTGGATAATCAAATAAGATAGTTAAAAACTTACAATTTGAGCTATATATTTATATCCCTGGTTTTATCCCTCTGACAATATATATTGGGTTTGAAATACTGGACTGTTACATTAGATGATAACCTAATGAACCATGGGGAAAAAACACTGAAAACTGTACACTTATTTTGTGCATTCATTGCATGGCACAGCTAGGTATTCATACAATCATTATTGCTGAAGTTTGCACGGCTGCTAGCAACACTAGCATAGAGCAGCTACTTAGTTTTCTCCCCCCTCCCACCCCCATGCTTATTAGTAGGTGGCGGTCAACAAAGCCAATAATTAAATACCTGTCAAGCAGGGTCCTACGCAGGGTCTGCAAGCATGCCAGTACACTAACAGATAACCTAGATAATGATTTATGTAAAATTAAAGATTTATTTACTCCAACTTGACTGGTTCTACACTGCGCCTACAAAAAATAATGTTTATCTAAGTTGACTTATTTCAATGCCAGGTCTCTCCTAGGCTTGTTTGTTACATAGCTGAATGCAAACTACACTAGCATAGACCCTATTCAATGTTAGCGTCCCCTAAGCTTGCCTGTGAGCTATTTATACAGAGAACTGCATGGAATACTATTACCTGGGTTATAAAGATGCATAACTTAAAAACAATGGGTGGAATTTGGTGAGAATAATCTTAAGCTTGTGCAACTTAGGCTGACGTTAAATAAGATTGAAAACAAAATTGCCACGGTCTAACAGGCCTATTTGTCCTAAATTGTTTATGTTGCTTGTAATGGTGCCTGTTAACAAGTTTTTTACTCTTTTTAAGAAATTAACTGATAATGACTCATTGCTAAAACCTTCATTAAAAGCTTATTATAATACAATTAAAACCACAAAGAAAATGGAAACATAACATGAAAGAGACTGTACCACAACCTCTACAAAGTTATGCAAATCAAAAGGTTGCTGCATTATTTTTTCTATTCTTCAATTCCCTGTATATTACTATATATCATCTACAATTCAAACTAAGCAAAAGGTGTATGACTATGAGGCTAATTAAAACATACAATGCCCAATGATAATACGAGTAGTAACAACAAATAGTTAATTTCTGCACTTGATGGTAATATTAATAGACTGTTCACAACAAAAATTTATGAGATCAAATTTGGGATAAAAAACAAATAATTTAAAAAAATTGAGCCATCATATTCTTAATCTTATTAATAACATTCGATGCTAAGTAATGACTTATAGGAGAACAAAAATATTTTTCTTTATCAGCTTCAGTACGATGAAAACCCAAAGGAGAAAAAAAACTTGAACTTAATTTTCATTTTAAAAAACGTAGCAAGATCTTTCACAAGAAGATGTGTTGACCACAAATGCTGGTCTTTGCAAAGCATACAGATTGGTTTCAATTTAAATTTAAAAATCTAGTAAAAACAGAAGCGATGGTAGTACAATAACTAGACGCTACTCTTATGAACAGATTAGACTACCAAGGGAACCAGCACAAAATGAGGTTTTGAAATACAGTGGAAACTTACCAAATTGAAGTTTGATAATTTGAAATTCTCATCATTCCAAGTTTTTTAAATGTTGGGTTTTTATTTCCTCGTTGTCTTTGTTAGATTTGATGTCATAATTCAAAGTAAGTGAAGTTTGAATTCTGTTAATTGTAACTTTATACTGCCGCCTATGAAAGGTTGGTTTTTCTTCAGTTTTCTAGCACTTTTACTTCTCCACAGTATGACAGGCTTATAATTAACTATCACTATCAATCATTGCACAAAATTGCCCCCTCCTCCCGCCTCAAACCACAAAGTTCTACTTCTATAGTCCATGAAACTATTTTGTTCTTTCGTGTCTGCAAGGTTGAGGAAAGGGAGACAGATGTTAATAGTAAGACTGAGAGAACAAAAAATGATTGAGTAAATAAACTTGATTCTTTGAGTATATAACTCTAGTCCTCTTAACTCAAAGGTTTTGTTCATTCCCAGGATACTCAAATTATGAAGTTTCCACAGTAGATAAAATTTTTGGTTAGACACATTAATTAAAGCTAAAAGAATTTGAATTAGAGATAAAGGGTAACAAAAAACGAAAAGAAATATATAACCGTTATTTCAAATTAATTTGAACTTTTAAATGAGGTTTGTTCTTTCTCAGTTAGAGTTTAAAATAAGCTATTTTTTCTAAACATTGCATTATTATGGCAAAACAACGTTATGACTTAATAGTTAATATCAAATCATTCCATGTGCTAAAATATAAGATTTTATGAGTATTCAAAGACAACAATATGTGATGTGTAAAATTTTAGTTTTGATAGGTTTTTAAAAGTTCCATATCAACTGCTGGGAGGGGTGAAACAAAGGAAGCTTAAGTTATCACAGTGTGCAATAAATAATTAAATGGGATGGGTTTGAACAAGATAAAAAAAACTTAGAGGTAAAATAAGTGCATTTCACATTAAATGCATTTTTAAATATTTCTTTCATGAATAGGATAAAAAGAAATTAAAACTAGCTGTTATATTCATTGAAATAAGAAATAGTGCCAAGAAAAATCTGCATAATTTATGTAGTAAGAGATTGGCTGTGTAATTACTGTAAAAAAATCACTCTGCTAGAAAGTTTAAACAAGGTTGTTGCTTTCTGACACCTTAGTTGAAATCCTACTCAGATTAAGTTTATAGAGTGTTGGGTGACCTGCAAAACTAGTAATATGGCAAAAGAAATTTTTTTCAAAAATCAAAGTGTACTAAAGGATATAATTTCTCTTTTTAACATAATGTACAAAGATATCATTACTTAGTATCTGAACATCATACAAGGTGCCAAATAATATTTCATGAGTATTTAAACAATAATAAAAACCCACTAACGATTTAATTCATTGAAAGTGATATCCAATTGAATCACAAAACTCCTAGACAAAAGCAAGATTTTTTTTTTTTTCTGAGGTGGGTGAAAAAAAATTATAATTATCACAGAGTGCACCCACAAATGGATAAATCAAATTTAAATTTTGCTTCTGTGGGATTTGAAATATCCATACAAGACTGGATTTTTTAACAAAATATGTTTTTTCAAATTCATGTTTCTAATGTCCATTTCATACAAACTGGTTGCAAGAGGCCAGTCTCTCTGTTTCATAATGAGAACAAAATTAAAGCAAAAACACCGGAAACATCTGTCAAATCGATGCTTTAAAGCAAGGACTACATCACATGCATGTATAATAATAATTATAATCATAACAATATATTCAATTTCTATACCACATGTCTAGAACTCATCAGTTTGCCCTATGTGGATGCCATTCCATGAATACATAACAGAAAGTTTTCCTTCTAGTCCCTAGCAGTTTTAAATTCTAGTAATATGCACCATCAAAGTTCTTCTAATTCTATCCATTACTTTCAACTGGAAAAAAAAAGAATAAAAAGGTCTATATCTTTTTAGAGTCTCATTCAAAGTTAATATTTCAACAAAACAAGGACACAACTTCTGTCCAGCCAAATATTTATCTGGTGCGTTACCTCTTCTTAGGTAACCATATAACTTTAAACATAGGCAGCCGTTCAAATGATACAAAAAGAATGTACTAAATGAGTAACAGTCTATGCTTGAAATGGTATAATAATATATTTCTTTTAGACAGAATTTATTTGTTGTCCTTGTAAAGGGTATGTGATCATAAAATTGTAACATTTGATACTAGTATGGGTTTGAAAAAAAAAGATTGTATGAATTGGGCTATATTGTTTTTTCAATTAAGAGAAGGAAAAGCATTTCATATCAAATGACAGCTTTGTAAACAATGAAATGGAAAAAGGAAGCAATTATGTGAAAAAAACTTTGCACTAAAAAAAAATAACATAAGAGCTTCAATATGAAAAATCATGTTTGGTCATATTATGACCCTGTTTCTTAAATTACACTGTCATTACACTAACTTGTAAACTAACCTAGTTTATAGAGACATTCAACAAAAAAAAACTCAATGAGAGAAGCTTTAATTTATCAGGTTGGCTTCTTCTGAATCTGCCCCATAAAAACCATATTCTTCATCATTGTCACTTTCGTCAGCTTCATCCTCAACTTCAACAAGCCGATGTGTCTGATATTTGCTGTTTGTTTGGTTCTCATTGGTATTGATAGTGTCCCTTTTACAGATATCTCCATTCCCTATCTGGGCAAGACTTGTGGGTGAGCGAGGGTGTGGTGAGGGGCCGAGTGTTGAGCCAGGGTTACCAGCAGTCAGTTGTCGAAGCACAAGACGTTTATACACACCGTGGCGTGCCAGAAGCTCTGAGTGTGTGCCCATCTCAGCAATCTGACCCTTGTCAATAACCACAACCTGGGCAGGGCACAAAATATATATTAATAATATTAATAATGATATATTTATATAGCATCCCCAATCCACTAAAACAGTGCTCGGTGGCATTAATACAAAGTAAAATCCCCAGATATAAACAAAAACCATGATAAAATAGTGTAACATTAAACAAAAACAAAGTGTTTTACATTACAAATGCATAAAGACTACTTCATCATCTAAGATAAAAATGAAGAATCAATGTGTAATTCATAAAAATTATGTTACAGCAGCCATGTACCCTCATGAATACATTGTAAAGGAAAGTAGACAAAGCTATGCACACTTGTAAAATAGTACTTTTTTTAGTAGGCCTATAATCTTAAGCAAAAAAGAAAAGAAATTATATTAGAAATAAAAAGTTAAAAGCCTAAATCATAGATCGTACGGATTAGCTGTGGTACAAGTTAGCTCTTTATATTAAATACGGCCAACTCTGCTAAAGTCCATCTCCAGAGGCCATCATCAATAGCATCAAATTAGGTGAAAAATAAGTTAAGTGAAAGCCCTTACATAGTAAGTTTCTCTATGACATTAAAAAAAAATAATCAAGTTCACTAAAATTTGGCTTAAACAAAAAAACTGTACATGCCCAATATATGAAAAAAATCATGTGAAAGACAGACTCTGACAGTCAATCAGCAGTGATGTGTATTGCTCAGAAGAAGCTTAAGATTAGAACACAAATTGCAAAGCCATTCCAAGAAATCCCTTTCTTCAATGACTGGCTTCCAAGAAAGGCAAAAAGATGTTTTCTTTCTTTACAACAAAATCAGTCAAAATGTAATAAACTCTGGCAGGCAACATATACAAAACTTGTACTTCCAACAAAATAGAGTTTTCAATGGCAATGCTATATTCTTATACATGTACTTTATGCTTCATAATGTTTGGGTGTAATTTTCACAAGTCCTAAAAAGAATTTAAAGTTTATCTCAGGTTCTTGCTAATTACATTCCCAGTCAACTCTGATAAGCCAAAATTGCTTCAGTCAATTTTTAACTTGACTTGATTCTTTTTGTGTGTGTGTGTGTCAGGGATGCAAGCAGCTCATGAGAAAAAAGCAGGAAATTTTTT
>BMAT01000778.1:898947-910887 GCA_019649035.1 Elysia marginata | reverse complement strand
GCAAAACTAAGTAAATCTTAGACCATCAGTGGATGAATAATAAATAAAAACTACAAAAGATTAACGCCTAAAGTTTCTTGCCAAAATGAAACTATCCACAAAACCATTTTCTTTTTGACAGCTCTTGCTGTTTCCGTAGCAATAAAAAAGTCAAGATGCTTGAGAAAGTGTAGATTTGCCCTTCTTATTAAGCTTACAAAAAAGATATCTTATGATGTAGTTCTTTCAATGATTTTCAATGTATTGCATTTGCGATTTAGTCCTTTTGATGTTTTTTGCTTTTTAAAAACAGAAAGTGTTTAAAAAAAAAACAGGATATGATTCCTGGGTGTAAGCAGCTTGATCATTGAAAAAAACTAAACATATGACACCTGTGTAAATCAAGCACTAGTAAGATTTATCACGTAATGGGTTAATGGGTTCTCAAACTGTATTTCATTCTCTCTGCAATGTTATAAAATTTTAGCTCTAGCATTTTTATAACTCATGATATTTCATTTCAAAGCAAATAGAAATTAAATTAATAAATAGAAGATTTTTTTGTATTTAAAGATTTCCAACTCAAAACTAGTGTGAGCAATCTGTGCCTAATTTATCCTGGTTGCCTCAAATATGTAGAGCTGAGGAGACTATTCGTCTAATTTAGCATTTGTATTTGTGATAGTTTTGAAAACAAACAATGTGTCTTCATATTCTTTGCTTCCAACAGAATTAATTAATATTGTTTGCATACTTAAGAAGTCTTGAATATCTTAGGTCACAAAATGAAGTATTGTAGAAGGTATATATTTTCTCATATGTATGAATAAGTCATAAAGTTATGAAAGTTGGAAAAGTAGATACAGAATTTAAAACAAGTTTTTCTTCTTCAACTATTTTCAAACTTTTATAGCATTTATCAAACTTTAATTGAATATAACTCTGCTTACCGTAATGGCATTTTGAAGCACTGCTGTATCAGATGAAAGACGATTGCATAATTCTCCAGTCCTGCAGAAATAAAAGTGTTTCTGTTTAAGAGTAATAGACAGAAATTATTTGGAATGTCATCACAACTCAATATATTGTTTTTAATTCACTGATTTTTTAAATAATTAACAGTCCTTGTTAAGAAATTTCCTTATATTAAAGCCCAACGATCCGCTTGGCCAATTTTTGGTTTAATTGGACTGAAATGTTTGAATTATAATAAAAAAAATTTTTATCTATTCAACCTAAAAATATATTTGTGATTTTTTTCTCGTCTCAATTAAGCCACTGAGAGACCAGGAATCTCAGATTAAACCCTATCAGTATGTTGGGGGTAAAAAATTTACTGCAGTGGTTGTTTTTCTTTGATTAAAAAGACTTGTAGCTAGAATTTCTCTTACAGCTTCTCAGTATTCCTCAAAAATTAAATTTACAGAAGAACACTCTTTGTTTCATGCCCCAAAAAATGTCATTATACTTATCAGGGGTCATTTCTGAAACCCGCCATTATAAAAACTATTCAGGTAACTTCATTACCCTACTGACCAAAAAAGCAAAAAATGAGATTTGGTTTTGTGAACACCTTAAAAATTTTTCCCACCTAAATTTAAAAAAAAACCTGAATGTCAAAAATTCCACTGGTATTGACTATTGTCCTTGGACAAGCAATTTATTATGCATTGTAACAGTAAACCCAATATATGGATAGGGTTAACAGAATTTTACACTCAATATTTTGCTATAGGAAAGCCACTGATCCTTAGGAGTTGAAAATTTATGCATACTAAGCACTTTTGATATCTAAAGATTCACAGTTTAGAGATGTATTCACTTCTGACCTGTTCACATCAAAGAAAGCAATATCTTGCTCCACAACAGATGAAAACAGTCGGGTGCGGAGTCTTGCTACGAGTCTTTGGCCTGCCAAGGTGAACAGAAATGCCCGTAATAAGCTTGACACAGCCCCTGCCATGTAGATGCCGAGCAATGTGAGCACTGTCCGATTTAAGCTAGCTGGATATCCGTGGACAAGAAGAAGGCATTACATAAAAGATAGAGCATCTGTTTGGCATAGAATCACAAATTATTACGACAAAACATGGCTTACCTATTCTTACGCAATATTTTTTTTTTTACCTTCATTATATACAGTTCGAACCTACCAAATCAAAAAACGGCATTTTAAATTCTCACATACCAAAGTTTTAGAAGTTTCATGCTTTTAATTTTAACAAAATTATCAATTAAACAAAACTGGTAGCTTTCAGAAACTTACACATGCTATCTAATGCTGCATCCACGACTTTGCCAAAGTAGAGAGGAGCCACAGTTTGAACACCTGTAGACACCAACATCGATATCATTCCTGCTGTCAGCAAGCCACTTTCCTGAAAAAAAATTATAGAGATTATTGATTTATAGAAATTACATTTTGGAGCAAGGTTTTCATCCAATGAGTTATAAATTGATGCCAGCAAGAAACAATAAAGATTTATAAAAAAGATTAGATTGTACTTAGATTTTAGGTTGTTATATTTTTACTGTCTGCTTTGATTTCACATTGATACATGAGGCTGAATATAAACCAATAAAACAAGACAACAACAATATAGCAATGGTTATAAAAAGTAATTCAATGCCAATAGGCTTTATTATGATTTTTTACAGTTTGAATGTAAGCAGTTAACTAGGTTTGTTATAACAAATATATGCACGATTAGCATAGTAAAACAGATATTGAGAACTATATTTACTGGTTTGGCCAAAGCAACAAGCCGAAACAAGTTTGCATTTTTTGGCTTGACTTTCCCTTCATCATCCAACTCCTGACCCTGTTCATTGTAATGTTTTAAAACCCGTTGCTTTCTCAGGTGTCTCAGACCAATGGGCAGCGTTGCACTCAGCACAAAAACTACCAGGCTAGTCACAAAGCACCATATCACGCATGCATAGTAAGTTGGATGCATGGCAACTGAAGCGCCATCTTTAAGAAAATGGTCCAATATAAAGCTTCCTTTTACCGTTGAATATGTGAATATGGAAAAGGAAAAGATAACTATCCCACAGGTGCATATAAGTCCTCGAAACTTGAGTATACTGTTGTCTGGGTGTGAAAAGCGCAGGATGGCAATTTTCTCTGCGAAATTGATCACAACCAAGTAGATTGGGGCTTTACAGAAAGCTATCACAGCTAAGTCAAACACAGAGTCAAGAATGTTGAATTTTGTGATGTTGTCAATGAAATAATCAGAGTTTCCTCCTGCAAAAGGAGAAAAAATATCATAACATGGAGTGTTCAGTTATTAGAAAAACATCAATAAAAATTATTAAAATCCTTTTTTTTTTTAAATTATGAAATTTAATGCTCTAAATTTTGACAAAGACAGTCTTAATGAGTAGTTTCATTTTGAATTTAGGTTTTATTTGAATGTCTTTGACAAGACCAGATCAGTCAATCTTGCAAGGATGTTGCTTTTATTAAGCTTTCAAATGTTAAAAATTGCTTGACTTGATAGTAATATTCTGAAAAGGTATTATATCCTTAATATAAATAAAGTAGTGTAGACAAGATGAAAAACATTTTTTGAGTTCAATTCCATTTTCTGAGATCAGACACTTTATGAGTGGTGGTGACATGTATCATTGTTGACCTTGGGGAGCTCAATTTCAAGACTTTGTCTTCAAAGAGACTATTCCAAAGATCTTGGGCTTAATCTTAAAAAATAACTTTATTTTTGAAATACTCTTGAAATAATGGCTATATTGAATATAATTTTTCAAAATCGATGCAGCATATTATGAATGAATTTTTACATCAGCAAAGATCTGCTATTCAACTATTTTTTGTCTTGTAAACAATGAAGTAAAAATCATTTTATACACCTGTAGTTATAAAAAAGATAAAATTTCAATTACAGTATAGACTTATGATTTACTTTAGGATCTAAAGCAGCAAAACAGGCCCAAAGACAAGCAAAAAGAAATCTGGCCTACAAGTACACAAAGACATATTTATCCATCATACATCAACCTTAATTTTTTTTTGTCCGGCAGAGTGGAATGCCTTACCGCAGGAAGTGCGACAATCAAGCTCTCTCTGTGTTTTTAAAAAAAGGCTTAAAACAATACCTTTTCATATATATCATAGACTGTTGGTTTATCCAATGTGGAGTCATAATGGGGATATACATGTATGAGTCATTGTGTGCTTTGCCTTACTTTTAACATTCAAGTGTATTTTTATCTATTGTATGTCTGGAAGTTGTAGTGTGAATGAGAGGTTTTTGAAGTGCTAGTGTGTTAATGATTTGGGATAACAGGAATGTTAAGCACCTAGAGCTTTTAATGTTTTATTGTGTTTTTAGAATTGGTGCAATACAAATTATTGTCCTTCAAATCTATATTAAAAATAAAAATGCAATTCAGTCAAAGTTAAGTATGAGAGCCTCATTTTCCCTCTCTAAAAGACTAAAATCTATAAACCTTCATCTCCTGTCCTACCAATCTGAACATGAGTTGCAGAATGTACTTTGAAGTAAACTTGCATTTCTTTCACACCAACAGCCCAAATCACTCAACCTTACCTGTAAGCCATAGTATAACAGCAACGGCTGAATCAATTATTATGATGGCCGCAAAGAAGAAGCTGTATCTGAGGGTAGGATACCAATACCGAGAATTTACAGCACCGGTTGGTCGTTTTTCGGCTCCAGGTCGATTTATGTCTATATTGGCTGTTCTTCCACCTTCCTCTATGTCTATCAATGGACTTCTTAAATGTCTGTTCTCATGTGTAGTGTCTGCCTCTTCAAAGCTGTGGCTTTCATCAATTTGTGGCATGATTGTTCCTGAAATAATCAAAATAAAGTGGTCAAATGGTGAAATCAATCTTGAATTCAATGGGCTAAGATAAAAAATAAAACAATTTGGTTTAAATATCTAGCCTTCAGATTTTTTCATTTATCTTCAAACATAAGTTGAGCCTGGAAATTTTTCTTTTACCCCATCAAAACTTAAAGTGAAATGTGATAGCAAGCCAATGACGTTGCACTGGCCATGTTTCACAATATATAATAATGACCTGTGGACTTGAGTGTTCCTCACACTAGTCACAGCTTCCCATTTAAATCCTAAACACAAAGCCAAATCACTGCCACTGGGTTAATCATTAATGGATATGGATAACCCCTTAATCTCTCTAATGGTCTAATAGTCAGTGGAACAAAGCTAGTTTTTAACCATCTAAGTTCACTGAAGCTGTTTTCTTTAAACTATTAGTCATTAGAACCACAGAGGCTTATGACGTTACTTATGTGAGTTCATTCTACTTCTTGAACTAGATAGTTCTTCATCCAGAATAGGTCTAGATCTTGTCCTAGATCTACTTTAGCTATATTTTTCTACAATACCTTCACAGTAAAGAATTTAGATCTGGAGGCCCTTATATAAATCTGTCAAATGTGTAAAATTAAAGGCGTAAACTGAAAACTGCAGACAACTTTGGCACAAAATATCTTATGCAAGTCATCCTTGGTCCACAAAATATAATCATAGCTCTTGCCCTAAAATAATTCTTACAACAGTCATATCGACTTTCGGTTTCGTTGCGCGTAAATTCGGAATAGCTTCCCTTGTCCTACAGCGCTTCGTGAAAATGGGTGGGGTGGTAGAGGGAGTGTTCGTGGCTACGTGCAGGACAGTCGAGATATAATTATGGCTAAATAGTAAGACTTGCACCACTGTAATTTTGGTCTAAGAGTTAATGAGGCTGGTCTTTATCTACCACATGATTATTGCTATAGGTGCAGCATAATGTATCAACCGGAACATATTGGTGTTTTACCAAGATTCACGCGATCCTGTCGAGGTTTAAGTCAGCCCCATCTTGAGACAAGTTAAATGGGACTCGTACTGGAAGCTGTTGACAAATTAAATCTGCGTGCCCCTTAGTTGTGGCATTACATTCTTACCAACGATTGAAAAACACCAGCACGGTACCAAAACTGCCACATAATGCCTCTAACTTTAAACTATTCTCAGGGACCAGCTGCTCTAACAGAAACTAAATCTCAAATTGTAAGTGCAGGCACCAATATTTCAACAGTTAACATTCTTGTAGGCCTACAAGTATGTTGCACTCCCAGCAACTGAATCATCTTTAAAAAAACACAAGTACATGATGAAAATTACTATACGTATCTGGCTGGTATTATTATTTTCCTTTTCGGTTTGAGCCTGACTGATATTTTTGAAGCTCTGTCTAGGGCTGGGCCCTCCTCATCAACTGTGTGCACTGTCTGGTGCTGTGGTGGTATGGCTGGAGGACTGGCAGACAAAACTACACACCATCCATGGTTGTGGATAGTGTTTCCTGGTGGGATAAACTTCCTTAGCTCTCCAGCCGATACGCAGCGAGGTGGATCGTTGCCCTGCTGAATAACGAAGGGGTCGGATTCCTCCCCAGGCACAGAAACCACATGATAGGGGACGGGAGGGAATTTGTCTTGGATCTTATTTCGCCCTATGGGATGAGAGCGAAGAAGGACAATGTCACCTACACTCAACTTTACTTTTCCTAACACCTCATCTGTTGAATTTGCCTCCAACCTATCGGCAACTGTCTGCCTCAGGTGGTTCAAGTAGTCAAGATGCCGGCGAAGATATGAATCTGGATGATACTGGTGGTCGGTTTGGGACTTTGCATGAGGCGTCAGCAGGATGTCTAGGGGCAGGGTCGGGGCACGACCGTATAGCAAGGTAAATGTGGAGTGCCTTGTGGAGCCGTGCGGTGTGGTGTTATAAAAGTACACCAACTCCTTCAGGTGTCCAGGCCAGGAAGCCTTGTCGCTTTCTGGAAATGTTTGGAGGAGCTGATGCATCGTGGAATTGAACCTCTTACACACTCCATTGCCCGCTGGGTAGTAGGGGGTTGTACGAGATTTCTGGATGCCATAGTGGTGACACAGGAGGCTGACAAGGAAGGATTCGAAATTCCGCCCCTGATCCGAGTGAAGCTGGACTGGGGCACCAAAATTAAGGATCCAGTGCTCGACGAGGGCGCGGACAACTGTTTCAGCTGTCTGATCCTTCAAAGGAACAGAGCTGTAAAGTAATACAGTTTCCAGTGAATCCAGTCCTGTAAGTTCTTCGTTCTTAGATTCCAGAATTCTGGAATACTTACAAAAGCTGTTCTTCTTCAGTCTTCCCTTGTTTGTGTCTTTTAGCCTTCTGTTTAAAACGCAATTCGGCATTGCCTTGTACTTTTGGCGCTGTGTCAGAATTTTTGTCTCTCTTCTTTCCTCTAGAGACTGTAGTCCAGTGATTATTTCCATTTTCAGAATTGGCGTTGATTTTAATCCTCCGGTTAATATTCTGAGGCTTTGGTTTTGAACCTTTTCCACCTTCTGTTGATTGCTTTTAGCTGTTGGATTCCATGCTGAGGAACCGTATTCTAGGACTGGGCGGACATATCCAGTGTATACTGTCTTTAATACCGCCATGTCCGCTCCTCTTTGGGTTCCAGCAAGCCTCCTTAATAATCCTGTACGACGTATTCCCCTTTCTTGGCATTTGTCAGTTTGAGCCTTCCAAGTTAGTCTTTGTCAAAAGTTACTCCAAGGTAGGTTGGAGAGGGCTCCCCTCGCAGCTGGTGTTCTCCAATCTTAAGGCGTACTGTTTGGGATTTGGTTGATAATGTGAAAGTTGTGAAGGTGGTTTTCTCAGGATTTATTTTCACCAGCCATTTTTCTGTCCACATTCTTAGGGCATCTAGTGCCAGTTGTAGGCGCGCCAGTGCGGTTCCAGTGTATTCCTCTGTTGCCCATATGGCCATATCGTCTGCGTACATTGCGCCATAGACACCCTTGGGAAGTATGGTCTGAATATCAATTATGAACATAGAAAAGAGGGTTGGGGACAAGATCCACCTTGTGGTACTCAATGTTTCATGTTTTGGGTTCTATTTTTGAAATGCTGAGTTCTTACTCTTGCTTTACGATTTTGGGGGTACTGCTCTGTCCATTTGAACATATTTCCACTTATTCCACAGTCCTTAAGTTTGAATAACAAATCATCTCTCCATGTATGCGGTCGAAAGCTTTCGCCATATCTATCCATACAACAACTGTGTGAGTCTTTTCTTGGAAACCATCTTCAATATCTTGAGCAATTAGGGTGATCTGGTCTTCTGTGCACCTGCCTCTTCGGAACCCGGTCTGTTCTTCTACCAAGATGTAATTCTTTTCAAGATACCATGTCATTCTCGTGTTCACCATTCTTTCCATAGTTTTTCCTAAACAGCTCAAAAGACTTACTGATCGGTAGCACTCAGGTTTCTTTTTGTCTTTTCCTTGTTTGTAGATGAGGATCATTATGGCTTCCTTCCAGATTTGAGGGATATTTCCTGTTGTCCACGTTGTATTGAAGAGTTGAAACAGCTTTTTCTTCATGTTCTTTCCGAGATGCTGTATCATCTGTATTGCGCTATCCAGTTCATGTTGTGTGAAATTTTTGTTCATCTCTGGTTCAACCTCAATGTTGCTGACTGCAGCATACTGTTTGATGAGCAGGTCTGCTGTGGCCTTACCAGTAACTGTATTTCCATCCTTTTCCAAAGCGATCTGGGTCGCTTTTCCTTCTGATCCGCTCAAAGCTTCTGTTAGTCTCTATAGTTTGTTGCCATCTTTTTCCATATTAAGGCTAGCTGTTTTTCTTGCCATCTCTGTCTTTGTGTTCTAATTGTTTCTTTACGGAGTTTTGCTGTTTTCCGTTTTAGATTCACATTGTTTACAACACCGGGGTGTTCCTCCACTTCTTTTCTCGCTACATTTACTTCATTTTCAAGTTCTTCCAGTTCTTCTGTCCAATAAGGTCTATAGTTTTTTCTTGCTCCTCTAGGTTTAGCTTTCATTGCAGATTTTATGATGGCATCGGTGATTGCTTTGGCCCCTCGATTTGTATTCTTGCTACGAGCATTTATGGATACTGCTAATTCATCCGTAAGGGCTGTAAAATGATCCCAGTTTGCCTTTTTATAGTTCCATCTAGACAGGGTGGAGGTTGTATTTCGAGCTGTGTTCATTTCAACCCTCCTTAAGACTGGTTTGTGATCGCTTCCTCCTAACTGGTCCATTACTTGCCTTGCTGTTTTGAAAGTTATGTCCTCCGTTGCAAAAGCTAGATCTGGGGTAGAAGTTGTCATCCATGAGCGCGAGTAAAAGGTTGGTGGATCCTCCGGGCTATTCAGTTAAAGAAAGCTCATGTTGGTTTGCCAATCCTCCATTTCCTCTCCTCTGGTATCCTGGTTTTCATAGCCCCAGCTGTTAAAGTCCCCGACCACAATGCACTGGTCGCTTATATTCATAGCATGTAGAGCATGACTGTTCTTTTCCTGGAGGGCAATAGCAGTTGTAAATTGTGACGTTTTTGTCTTTGAAGTGTAGTTCCGTTCCAGTCATCTCTGCTCGATCTCCCGTGTTGACCTGAACCTCCGAGGCAGTGATTCAGTTTTTCACTCGGGTAATGACTCCTCCTTTGGGTCCATCCTGTCTGTCTTGTTTAAAGGTTTGGTATCCTTTCATAGTGAATCTATGCCCATGTTTGGGATGTAGTATTAAATGTGATTCCTGGATACATGCAACATATATATCTTCCTTTTTTAAGTCGGTTGGCTAGGGCCAGCTTCTTCCTTGATATATCCTCGGCATTCCAATGTAAAATTGTCAAAATTTTATCCCTATCATTATTATTTCCACCACTAGCTTGGGTGGGCTCTTTCGAGGCAGAGAGCACGGCACTTCATCTGCCTGGGCGAGAATAATCCGTATTTCTAAACATCATTTTGAGTTGGGCGTACTTTTTCTGTAGGGGTAGGTTCCCTTAGCTCTTGACTGCTCTTAGTCTTATTACAAAGCAGTGGATTGGGTCGTTTCTCNNNNCCCCCCCCCCCCCCCCCCCGCCGGAACAGAGTGACATCCCAAACTTCCCAGTCCGAATTGAATTTTGGAGTCACTATCGTAGGCAAAAACCCGCAAAGGCCATGAAAGAGTTCAAAAGGAAAGGCCGTAGAACCCAAGGCCAGAATGGGGATCCCTCTACAAGGGAGAAGACGAGCCAATCCCAAACCCTAGAGGCAAGACCTCAGTATGAAGCCCCACAGCCAAAGCCTCAAAGAGGAAGCTGTGCAGCGGATGTAGGAAAGGGGGAGGCAAAACAACTTAGCATCTGCACATATAACACTAGATCTCTCTCACATGAAGACGACCTGGAAAGACTGCAAGAACAACTGATAAATTTCAAGTGGGATATAGTGGGCCTAAGTGAGACCAAAAGAAAAGGCGAAGGACTCCTGGAGCTTAGAAACGGACGATGGATTTACGAAGCAGGCAAAACAGAAAACGCACCAAATTAATAACAACATGAAAAACTTCGTAGAGGGGTTCCAAAGACACTCAGAACGTATCATATCATGTCAGATAAAGCTTAAGGGCGAATCTCTTAAGGTGATCCAAGTTTATGCTCCAAAAAGCGACTATGAAGACACAGAAATAGAAGCGTTCCACGAAGATCTGGCAAAAGCCATGGAAATGAAAGGCAGAGGAAACATAATTATCATGAGAGATTTTAACGCAAAGATTGGCACAAAGAAAAAGGAGGAAGACTTAGAATAGATAGGCTGCCATGGTATAGGAGAAAGAAACGAAAGAGGTCAAAGACTTTTAGACTTCGCAGCAGAAAACAAACTTTATATTACAAATACGTTCTACCAAAAACCGAAGAGCAGATACTGGACATGGGAGTCACCAGGTCATCAGTACAGAAACCAAATAGATTTCATATTGTCAACGGACAAGTCCCTTTTCAAGAATACGGAAGTGATAACATCCATAGATGTAGGGAGTGACCACAGAATGGTAAGAGGGAAAATAATGCTGAACAAAACGCTAATGAGACTAAAAAGACTTCCAAAGAAAAAAGGAAGCAAAATAGAAATAAAACACTTAGAAGCTGTAAAAGAGACATTCCAGATCACGCTTGCCAACAGATTCAACGCACTAATGGAAGAACCCCCATTCATTGAAAAATTCAATGAAGTGATCAAAGAAACTGCAGAAGGAATATGCGAGAAACAAGTAGAAACTAACCACGTGGAAGTGGATCAGGAAATCAAACAACTGGAAGCAAAAAGAAAAGAACTGAGATGCAAAGAAAACAAAACAACGGCCGAGAAGATCGAGTACACAGAAATTAATAAAAGTGTGAAAAAGAAACGGAGAGCAAAAGCACGTCAAAGAAGGAAAGACTTAGTGATATCTGTCCTAGAACAAAAAAGAGGACCGAAGCAAACCCATAAAAACGGAAACAAGAAGAAGATAAGTTACATGAAAGACAAAGAGGGAAAAACACAAACAGATAGAGAAACAATTCTACAGATATGCAAAGATTTTTATGAGAAACTGTATGAAACAGCATCACCAGTTCCTCAAAACACCCGGAACAGCAGCCAAGACAAGGAAGAGTTACCATCATTTGAAGAACAGGAAGTGACAAAAAGTCTGAACGAAATGAGCAAAAACAAAGCTCCAGGACCCGACGAGATAACCAGCGAAATAATCCGGATAGGGGGAGCACCAGCAATTTCATATCTGACGAAAGCACTGAACCAAATTCTTACTTTAAAAGAAATACCACCAAGCTGGAACGAGGCAAAAATTATAATCCTCTACAAAAAAGGCGTCCCGGGAGACATAGCAAATTATAGACCAATAAGCCTACTCTCTCACTCATACAAAATCTTCACGCGTCTTATACAAAAAAGAATGGAAAGGATCCTCGACGAGAACCAACCACGCGACCAAGCTAGTTTTAGAAAAGCTTTCTCCACCACTGATCATATGCACACCTTAAGTCAAATAATAGAAAAAGCGAATGAATACAATCTTCAACTATGCTTAGGATTCATAGACTATGAAA